>JASVEL010003947.1:0-117675 GCA_032618575.1 Nicotiana noctiflora
TCAGGGAGCCCGCCCGGAGAATGGAGTGGCGATTTTATTTTGAAGTAGTAGTTGAAGTCGTGGAGCCCGCCCGGAGAATGGAGTGGCGATTTTATTGTGAAGTAGTAGTTGAAGTCGGGAGCCCGCCCGAAGAATGGAGTGGCGATTTTATCTTGAAGTAGTAGTTGAAGTCGGGAGCCCGCCCGAAGAATGGAGTGGCGATTTTATTTTGATGTAGTAGTTGAAGTCGGGGAGCCCGCCCGGAGAATGGAGTGGCGATTTTATTTTGAAGTAGTAGTTGAAGTCGGGGAGCCCGCCCGGAGAATGGAGTGGCGATTTTATTTTGAAGAAGTAGTTGAAGTCAGGGAGCCCGCCCGGAGAATGGAGTGGCGATTTTATTTTGAAGTAGTAGTTGAAGTCAGGGGAGCCCGCCCGGAGAATGGAGTGGCGATTTTATTTTGAAGTAGTAGTTGAAGTCAGGGGAGCCCGCCTGAAGAATGGAGTGGCGATTTTTATCTTGAAGTAGTAGTTGAAGTCGGGAGCCCGCCCGGAGAATGAAGTGGCGATTTTATTTTGAAGTAGTAGTTGAAGTCGTGGAGCCCGCCCGGAGAATGGAGTGGCGATTTTATTGTGAAGTAGTAGTTGAAGTCAGGGAGCCCGCCTTAAGAATGGAGTGGCGATTTTTATCTTGAAGTAGTAGTTGAAGTCAGGGAGCCCACCCTGGAGAATGGAGTGGCGATTTTATTTTGAAGTAGTAGTTGAAGTCGGGGAGCCCGCCCGAAGAATGGAGTGGCGATTTTATTTTTGAAGTTGTAGTTGAAGTCAGGGAGCCCGCCTGAAGAATGGAGTGGCGATTTTATTTTGAAGTAGTAGTTGAAGTCAGGGAGCCCGCCCGGAGAATGGAGTGGCGATTTTATTTTGAAGTAGTAGTTGAAGTCAGGGAGCCCGCCTGAAGAATGGAGTGGCGATTTTATTTTGAAGTAGTAGTTGAAGTCAGGGAGCCCGCCCGGAGAATGGAGTGGCGATTTTATTTTGAAGTTATAGTTGAAGTCAGGGAGCCCGCCTAGAGAATGGAGTGGCGATTTATTTTTAATTTGGTTGAGGAAAGCGGTTGAATGTAACAGAAATCCCCGGTATGAACCCCAGTTCGTAAGCAGAAGGGAGGCAACAAGGATCAGAAAAGATAGATTCAGATTTCGAAGGAGAATAGTTCGAAGACCACGAAGAAGGAACCAATGGTCGGAGGTCGGCAATCAAGATAGGCCGAGACAACAATCATCAGAGGAGAAGAAGCATGTGAGGAAACGTCAGAGCCAGCAGGATGACAAGGAGCATGACAAGATCAAATTGAAAAGATAGATAAGAATCTGCAATACTGTAACTTAGTCTAGCTTCTTATTTTTCGTTTAGCACGGTGTAATAAGGAGATCAGTTAAGCAGCAGCATCGGCGGCAACAGCAGTAACAGCAAGATCACAACAGTCATGGTAGTCCCAGCTACCAAAACTTCCCGAACTACATTGACCTGATTCCCTTTTAGCCAGGGATATGTAGGAGACTTTCTGAAGCAAAGGTTCGGTCAAACTTTTCCAAGAAATGCTTCACACGGAGTGCTCAAACGGGCAAAAAATCGCTCGTGTCCGCTCACTTATCTTTGCACAAAAACTCTTCGTGTTTATGCGCAAAGAGGGGCACTTGTGAGCACGTGATTTTTGCCCTACATGAGAAGTACTCCCAAAAATTCAAAATAAAAGAGTTTTGCGTTGTCCGCGATCTTTGTGAATTTTTATGTTTTTCTCTTATTGGTTGCATTTTTGTGTGTCCGTGTTTACTTGTTCGATTAATGAGAAGTACAAAAAATAGGTCATTTGCATTTAAGATCCATTAAAGTAATCAATTTTATTTTTACTAAATAGAAAAATCACAAAAATATGTATTTTGGTATTTTTATTTAATGTCCAAATTGGGCAATTTTATTTTAATTGTTAGTGATAATTATTATTAGAAGTTAACTAGTACTTTTATAAGTTAATTTGGTTCCATAAGTTCATTTAGAATTTTAGAATTTTTAGTTTTATTTTAAAAGAAGCAAAATAGAAGGAAATTGAAGCAAAAATCGGAACTAGGCCATTAATTGGACCCAAAACCAGGCCCAATATGATTACCCAATCGTCCCTACCCAGCCAGCCCAACACCCCAGCCCAAACCAGACCCAATCCCTTTACCCGCCCCCCCCCTTTGAAATCCTGGCCGTCCATCACATAATCCAACGGTCAGTTTCAACCTAAGACTCAATTGAATAAAAATAAAAAAATTTAGACAAAAATTTGAGGAGACATCGAGAGATACACTCATTTTCTGTCTCTCATCTCCAAAGACACCCGTTTCTCTCCCAGCCGCGCCGCTAGGGTTCCGCCGCGTGTGGCGGCGGCCGGCCTCTTCTTCGACCAAAACCAACGGCAAAACATCCCCCACCTCCTCCTCATCACATCCCTACCATTGTTATCCTCCAAACACCAACCAATCTCCTCGAATTTCAAACCCTAGTCGCGCCGCCACCCACCACCCATGGCGGCGCACCACCCAAAACCACCCAAAATCCTCACCCGCCACTCGTACTAACACTGTTACACGAAGAAATCGAGTCAAAGCTGCGAGTCGTCAAGAACAACTCAAACCGCCGGAAACTTCAAGAAAAATTCAAGAAATCCAAGATTTGAAGTTCGTTGAAGGAAATGATGAAGAAAACAAATAAAAAATACATAAAAAAGAGAAGCAAGAAGAAGAATCGGACTAGTTAACGGCTAAGCTAAGTTTCCCTCATTCTTCTGTTTTTTTTTAGTTAATTTGTCTTGTTTGTTTGAATTGTTCACTTTACTGTTGTTTTCTTTACATGAATAAAAAAAAAAGAAGATAAGTCTTCTCCTCTTCTTTGATTAATAATCCGCCGAGTCGTTTGTGTAATAAGCTTTGCTTCAAGTCGGGATTTCGTAATCAAAAGAATTGATTTGTTTGTATTTTTGTTCGATTTGCCGATGCGGATAGCTGTTTCTATTTCTACCCAAGTTCATCGATATGGAGTAGAATATTCAGCCAATTCTTTAACTTCAGTTTATGATTTCGAATGCGAAACTATTTTCTTATATGATAGTTTTAGGCTAATTGTTTGATTAATCGGGTTTCATTCTGAAATTGATTAGATGGTATGTCTTGTCGAATTACCAGTGGTTCCAAGTGCTTCACTGATGCCGCGACTTTGATTGAATTCAGTTTTCCTTTCAACGTATTTACAAGGTTCCTTATTCGTATTTAGGTCTAATGTTGGAATTGTTCTAGTCTATTCCCTGAATCGTTATATCCTGCATCTTGTTGTAATGTTGTCTGACCTAGTTTGAACTTAATTGTTGATTGAGTTTGCTGAGTTAAACAATAATTGAACTTGAGTTCACATTCACCTTGAGTTTATTCGATTGTTAGGATTCCCCCATAAGAGAATTGGTTATAGCTGATAGTTTTGGGACAGATTCAAAAGGCTAAGGTAGGATAGTAGTTGCAGAGACTTTAGGGTTGATTTGGGAATTAAAAACATTGGAGAATTGTTTAATTGGAGTGCTCTGTTTGCTATGCATTAAAATACAATTAAAACATGGTAGTGAGGAACAAGACATAGTGGTTTTGGAAGACTTTAAAAGAGTTGATTAAAATATGTTGCCCATAACTTTTGAATTAATTAAGGAAAAGATAAGTGTTCATGGGGAACAAAACTTAATGGAGAGGTTTAAAGATATTGATTAAATAAATGTACTACCCATAACTTTGAATTAAACAATGAACAAAGGGATGGGCAAGGGGGTTTAATTTAAGGTCTTTGTACCATTAGGGGGAGGGGTCTGTTTTTAGCTATAAGTATAGCATGAATCTGAAACAGTAAGGACACACAGTAGGAGATTCAAAAATATAGACAGAAATATTCCTACACACACAGAGATATCTGGAGAAACAATTTTGAAACTAAAAATACAGAGAGAACAATAAGGATATAGACTGAAGTTACTGTTTCATTGGATTGTGGTGGTTACTGTTTTGTTTGTTGAGGTTGCTGTTGGTCCTCTGTTGTTGTTATTCTTTTGCTACTGTTGTGGTTGTGCTTTGCTACTGCTGTGGTGGTGCTGTACTACTGCTTTTAGTCGTGTCTTGCTGCCGTACATCGTTGGGTTCTTGTTGCTATTGGCTGTTGGTACACTGCTGTTGTTGCCATTACTGCATAGCTGATCCTTTGGTTCTTTAATTGCCAGGTACACATCCTTATCAATGTAGACTCTTTTGAATGAAGAACGAAGCTGAATTTGCAAGGCTTGATATGTTCGACTTTAGGTTAATTTTGTAGCATCAATAAGTGTAACGGTTAGTAGCCATTTGGACAAATGTATAAATGAACTGTTATCCTTTTGATCATTAGTAGTATAACTAAACTATTTGAAGAGTAATAGGATGAAACTGTTCGAGAGTTTTCTTAACACATAGATATGAGTTTGAGTTTGTGTCCATATATGAATATTTGAATCCAATTGAGTAGTTTGGTGTAGCTAATTCCAGAATTCTTATTATCAGGCACGAAACTCAGAAACATAAAAAGGGTTGTTAGTTCGAAATCAGAAATCGGTATGAATAACCACTATTTAAGCCTTAATTACAATACTGTTCGTCTGTTGGGGTCAATAGCCACGGATTTAAGATGTATTGGAGTAAAATTTCAGATGCGATTGGTTATTTAAAGTTGGACAAGTGAATTGGCTACCTTAGATTCTGGTTTATGTTCTTATCCTTTTAAACTAGATCGCTAATGCTATTAGGATGACCCGGTTAGTAAGAATGAGCTTCATATTAAACAACAATGTCGTATGGATGCCGTATCCATTGTTATCAAATTGGGATTAAAAAACATTGCTTGGGTCGTAAATTTATTCAGTATATATATAGGATTGGATATCAAGTTAATATTAGAGACAAAAAAAAAACGAAAGTAGACGATATAGTTCACACTAAGATAGGCCTCTAATGATAATGAGACGAGCCTCGCCAAACCAAAAATCACAATTGCGGGGCCCTCAATTAATCGTAATAAAAATTTTAAAGACTCGGAGGGACTGTTTAGCGAATTTCACTGTCTTTCCCAAAGTTAACAACGCGATAGACTCTTTAGGCACGATTTTAATGAAAACATACTTTCTTAATTACGGGTACGCATTTATGTGACCCAAATCTTACTCTCGTCGAAACTGAAATACATTAAAGTCACAGGCGTACTGGTTGCGGTGTGACTAAAAAATGTGTTTTCGTGACGTCGCAATTCTTCTAAAACTGAAAAGCGGAACATAGTAGCACATAGTTAAAATGTATAAAGAAATCGGATAAAAACAAAAACAACAGTTGAGCGACCGTGCTAGAACCACGGAACCCGGGAATGCCTAATACCTTCTCCCGGGTTAATAGAATTCCTTACTTAGGATTTTTGGTTCGCAGGCTGTAATGCAGAGTTAATCTTTTCCTCGATTCGGGATTTAACCGGTGACTTGGGACGCCATAAATCTCCCAAGTGGCGACTCTGAATTAATTAAATAAATCCCATTTCGATTGTCCTTTAACTGGAAAAAACTCCCTCGCGCCCCGCGGGTGCGTAAAAAGGAGGTGTGACAATTGTCACTAATCACTTTAAAGTGAATGTGACCAATGTGGAAAATAGAAAACACCAAAAAGAGAAAGTTCACCAATAAGTGGAGAAATTCACAAGCAAGAGATAATTGGTAAAAGAAAATGCCAAAAAGAGGAAGGTAGCATCCTTTTAAAAATCCACTCCCCAGTCCTCAGGCTGCGGGAATACATTTCTGCATTTGCATTGCACGTTAAATTTCTGTTAGGTGCCCACCTTCAAATACGGGAATACTTTTCTGCATCGCATTGCACGTTTAATTTCTGTTAGGTGCCCACCTTCGAATACGGGAATATTTTCTGCATCGCATTGCACGTTTAATTTCTGTTAGGTGCCCACCTTCGAATACGAGAATATTTTTCCGCATCGCATTGCACGTTTAATTTACGTTAGGTGCCCACCTTCGAATACGGGAATATTTTTCTCGCATCGCATTGCACGTTTAATTTCGTTAGGTGCCCACCTTCGAATACGGGAATATTTTTCTCCATTCGCATTGCACATTTAATTTCGTTAGGTGCCCACCTTCGAATACGAGAATATTTACGGGAATATTTTCTCGCATCGCATTGCATGTTTAATTTTTGTTAGGTGCCCACCTTCGAATACGGGAATATTTTTTGCATCGCATTGCACGTTTAATTTCTGTTAGGTGCCCACCTTCGAATACGGGAATATTTTTCTGCATCGCATTGCACGTTTAATTTCCGTTAGGTGCCCACCTTCGAATACGGGAATATTTTTCTGCATCGCATTGCACGTTTAATTTCTGTTAGGTGCCCACCTTCGGATACGGGAATATTTTTCTGCATCGCATTGCACGTTTAATTTCTGTTAGGTGCCCACCTTCGAATACGGGAATACTTTTTTGCATCGCATTGCACGTTTAATTTCTGTTAGGTGCCCACCTTCGAATACGGGAATATTTTCCGCATCGCATTGCACGTTTAATTTATGTTAGGTGCCCACCTTCGAATACGGGAATATTTTTCTGCATCGCATTGCACGTTTAATTTCTGTTAGGTGCCCACCTTCGAATACGGGAATATTTTTCTGCATCGCATTGCACGTTTAATTTCTGTTAGGTGCCCACCTTCGAATACGGGAATATTTTTCTGCATCGCATTGCACATTTAATTTCTGTTAGGTGCCCACCTTCGAATACGAGAATATTTACGGGAATATTTTCTGCATCGCATTGCACGTTTAATTTTTGTTAGGTGCCCACCTTCGAATACGGGAATATTTTTTGCATCGCATTGCACGTTTAATTTCTGTTAGGTGCCCACCTTCGAATACGGGAATATTTTTCTGCATCGCATTGCACGTTTAATTTCTGTTAGGTGCCCACCTTCGAATACGGGAATATTTTTCTGCATCGCATTGCACGTTTAATTTCTGTTAGGTGCCCACCTTCGAATACGGGAATACTTTTCTGCATCGCATTGCACGTTTAAATTCTGTTAGGTGCCCACCTTCGAATACCGGAATACTTTTCTGCATCGCATTGCACGTTTAATTTCTGTTAGGTGCCCACCTTCGAATACGGGAATATTTTTTCTGCATCGCATTGCACGTTTAATTTCTGTTAGGTGCCCCCCTTCGAATACGGGAATACTTTTTTGCATCGCATTGCACGTTTAATTTCTGTTAGGTGCCCACCTTCGAATACGGGAATATTTTTACATCGCATTGCACGTTTAAATTTCTGTTAGGTGCCCACCTTCGTAAACGGGAATATTTTTCTGCATCGCATTGCACGTTTAATTTCTGTTAGGTGCCCACCTTCAAATACGGGAATATTTTTCTGCATCGCATTGCACGTTTAATTTCTGTTAGGTGCCCACCTTTGAATACGGGAATATTTTTCTGCATCGCATTGCGCGTTTAATTTATGTTAGGTGCCCACCTTCAAATACGGGAATACATTTCTGCACATTATGGTTTATATAGCTAAAAGCCCACACTGGGGCACAAAAAGAAAAAAAAAGTAGTTTGTTGTTTTGTTTTGAGCAGGTTTCAGCTCGAGGACAAGAAGTACCATTGAAGATCAAAAAAAAAAGGAAAACAAGAAAAGAAAATCAACAAAAAAGAGAGTCAGCATCAAAGAAAATCAACAAAAAAAGAGAGTCTGCATCACCGAAAAGGGAAGAAGAGCAAAAGTTAGATTAGGAACAATTGTAATTGTAGGATCATAGCTTAGAATAGCTTCTTCATTTTACATTCCCCCCCCCCCCCGGTGTAATAGGAGTAAGTCAGCAGGTCTCAACAGTGTCAATGCAACAGTGAGTCTGGTAGTTCTTAAACTGCTAGACCTTCCCGAACTACACTGGCCTGATTCCTATTTAGCCCAGGATATGTAGGCAACCTCTAAAGCAGGGAGCGGTCAAAAGGTTTTCAAAAATGCTTTTACGGAATGTGCCAATGTACAAAAATCTCTCATTACTGCTCACTTGTCTTTGCACTGAAACTCTTCGTGTTCCCGAGCAAAGAGGGGCAGCTGTGAGCACATGATTTTTGCACCGGCCAAATAATTCCAAAATTAAAATAAATACTTTTTTGAGTGCAATTACTTGCTTTGTTTGAAATTAGCTATACTTTGTGTGTTCGAATAAATAGAAATTATAAAAATCAAAAAAATTAGGCTAGGTAATTACTTTGTTTTAGTTAGTTAGGTTTTAAGAAAAATCACCAAAAATAAGCAGCGGAAATTAGAGAGAAAATAGTAGAAAAATTGCAAAAAATATTAGATAATTAGCATAAGTAGGAAATTAGGTTTTTATAACATTCCATAAAAAGAAAAGAAAAAAAAAGTATAAAAGGAAATACATAAAAATAATAAAAGCAGAAAAATACAAATATATATAGGGGCTCAATGAGACTGGGCCAATTAAAAATTCATTTGCTCAACCCAGTAAAATTGGCCCAAGAATCTAGCCCGCCTGATCTTATAAGTAGTTCTGATCTAGGCCGTTCATGAGAGGTGATCCAACGGCTCAGACAAATAGGCGGAATTAATTAGTTAATTAAATAAAATAAAAGTGATCTCGACCGTCCGTTCAGGTGATCTAAGGGTCGAGACCTTTGGTCTCTTTAATAACCCCAAACGATGGCGTTTTAGTAACGCTGGTTCCTGGTCGTTGATCTCCATCAATTGGATGGCCAGGATCACCTTAGCCTCATCGCCTATATAAGGCTTTTATCCGAAAATTTTGGCCATTCTCACAAGTCTCAAACCCTAGTCGCCTCTCCTTTCTTCTTCATCTCTCCCTCCTTCTCCTCTGCAACTCTAGCCGGCCGTGGAGGCCACCACCCTCTACGGTGGTCCCCGGCCACTTCTTTCATCTCCTTTCTCTTCTTCACCATCAACACCACCCAGAACTCCAGAAACCTTAGAAAACCAACCCTTCTCCGAAAACTTCGGTCACCAGAACTCCGCCGGTGACCGCTCAAACAACGAACCACCACTCCAAACCAATGTCATTCGAACCCCCTTTCCATGATCTATCTAACCATACTACTCTCACCCCTCGAATCTCCTTGGAATTCGTCGAATATCCAAAAGAAGGTCGCCGAAAACCTAACTCCGACGACTCCAAAACTCATGCCTTTCAAGATCCGTTCTTTTACTCTCACAAATACCCCTCTGCAATTCAAAAGCTCATAAAGGCTTCATTTTGAAGCCAAACAAGAAAGTCAGAAAGAAAAACGAAAAAGAAGAAACAATGGAATAAAGAGTCTGGAAAAGAGAGTGAAAAAGAAAAGAAAAAAAGAAATTGGAAGCTCAGGGGACCGGCCCTGCGAGCTAAGTACCCCACCCCCTCTCTGTTTCTTTGGCTTACTTTTTCTGTTTTTGTTTGTGTGTTTAGCATGTTTTTGTTTAATTAGTCGCATGAATTAGGTTTTTTTTTTAGTTTTTGATAAGTTTCTGTTTTATCTATATGTTTCTTTCTGTCCTTTTTCTATATCTCATGCTTCACATGTTAGTCATAGGGTTTGTTCCTTGTTTGTCTTCTGTCGTCTTTGTTCTTTACTTTGTTCTTGTGTTTCACATGCTATGTTTTCTTCTGCTATTCTGTTTATCTTCTTTCGTTTCACAACATGAACCTGCTCATCTTCTAAGAGCCTGCTATGTTAGGGTTTTTCTATCTCTTTGTTTATCATTAGTTCTTTGCTTGTTGTGCTTCTTCGCATGATTAGTTATAAATTTCTTACTAGTTGTTTCTTCTTCTGTTTCACATCTTTTGCCCGTACCTCTAATGCTTAGTCATGGGATTTCGTAACATGTTCCTTTAGAGCCTGTTAGTAATAGAACTTTATCCATCATATGTCTTGTGTGATCACATGGTTCTTTGCTCTAAGATTGAGAAATTCATCTTTTCCCTGTCACTTTCGACTGTTGGCTTCTGATTCATCTCAAAGTTTGGTTGTTGATAGTTGTTCTCTTTATTTTTTGATCCAGATAAGTTGAAAGGTCACCTTGATTCTTTTCTCCTCTTTCATTTTGTGAACCATGTCAGATTTTTCATACTGGTTGTTTTTTAGGTCTTTTTGTTTCTGTGTATGTCTATGCCACAAACCTAGATGATTTTGAAGTTGATCAAACTTTCATGTGACATGAATTGGTAGTAATTAGGTCTTGTTTAACATGAGTTCATATTTTTGTCTCATAAAATTGGATAAAGTGAGTTAATTAACTGAAATTCAACCATATCAATTGCCTCTCTGAGTTTTGGTTGATTATTGCACCTTGTTTGGTTTTATATGTCTTAATATGCAATCCATGTTGAAATTGACCTAGTTTTATTGGTTCTGGTTGAGTATGAGTGTTTGATTAACACTGATTGAACTCTAGGGGATTGGTTATAGCTGCTAGTATTAGGATCCTTGGAAATGGCTAGTTGTGAAATAGGCTAAAACTGAAAATCACAAAAATAGGCTATAAGTTTAATAATTGACCTAAAGAGTGGTCAACTTTGCAAAAGGTTGACCAACTCTATAAGGTCCTAACACACTGACCACCTCAAAAGGGGTCAGTTGTGCAAAATTGGTTAAGTCTGCAAATGCAGACTCACCAAGGCTCAATTGAACCCTAAAACACAGATGGCTAGACCTGCAAAGGTCTTGACCAGGCCTGTGATCAGTTTTGAGCCTTAAAATGGCAAGGCCAAGTCCAAATTGAAGACTGGCCAAGTTTCAAATGGTTTAAGTGCTTTAATTAAGCATGTTAAGCGTGCAATTAAGTTTAATTGACCTTAAAATCACAAAAATAGGTTATTAAGCAATAATTGGCATAAGAGTGGTTAACTTTGCAAAAGGTTGACCAATTCTATAAGGCCCTAACACACAGTCCACCTTAAAAAGGGGCTGGTTGTGCAAAATGGCTAAGTCTGCAAATGCAGACTTGCCTAGGCTCTCTTTTGAGCCCTGAACATTAAAGTGGCCAAACCTGCAAAGGTTTTGGGCCCAACTGTTCAAGTAATTGGGTTTAATACCCAAGCTAAGTCTCAACTTGAGACTGGCTAGCTTTTAAATAGTTTAATTTCAATAATAAAGCAGGCTAGTCCTGCAATTAGTTTTAAAATTGAAATAAAATTGGTCCTAATTAATTGGAACTGAGTAAAAGAGGCCAAATTTGAAATAGTTCTTTAAAGTAGAACTGGCCAGCCCTTAAATACCAATGCAAGGGCTGGCTATTAGTTAAATAAGTCCCAAAGAAGCTGAAACTTGACCTAGGCAGTCAGGTAAATCAGCAGTGGCATTCAGGGCATAATTGGAAACTAATTTGGTAAAACAGTGAATAGGGTGAAACATAAGAGGGTAAGGGAGTGATTTGTACCCTTGATTTCTGCAATTTTGCAGAGATTTAAGGGTATAATGGTCTCCCTAAAATGGGAAATCTGTAAAAATCCCAAACCCTTAGGGCTACATTGGTAAAAACCCATAAAAAGGAATCTTTAGAACCTTCCAGCACATACTGGAAGGATTTCTGGTAACTGAAATGGGGGCTTAAGTGTACAATGGGTAAATTTTAGAGGGGAGAAGTGGGATTAATCCCATACTTTCTCCCCAAATTCAGCCCTTGGCCTAGCTATAAATACACCCTAAAAGAGGCTAAAGAAGGGTTCGAAATTTGGCTATCTGAAATTCATTGAGTCTGGCTTTTAAATACAATGTTTCAGAGTAAAGAAATAGCTTAGCAGTAGTGTTTCTGGGATTTTTTCTGGTGAAAACATGTGGACTTCTTCTGGGTTTTGAAGTTCTTTGCTTGAATTTGGTCTTGGATTTCTACTTGCTTTCACTGTGGGATTTCTGTCTGCTGTTTGTTGTGGTCTTACTTTGGTGGATCGTCAATCAAATACTGTTGCATTGCTAGTTGAGTCCATTGCTGTCTTACTTGCCTGATTTCCCTAGAACTCATCGGATTTTTCTTATTAATTCAGGTATTCTTCTATCCATAATGAAGCTGTAATGGGATTTGCCGAATAGAAATGAAGTTTAAGGATCAAAATTACTTGTTATTATGAATCTGTAGTTTACTTTTGTGTTACTGGTTTAGTAGTTTAGATCTATAGTTTTAGGGTAGTATTGAATATAGTTGTAGAAGAGCAAAAACAAAACAATGTAATAGCAGTAGTATAGTAGTATTATAACCATAGTCATAAATCACTTAGCTTAAATAGGTAAAAAAAAAAAACTTTAAAACACAGGTTAGTTAATAATAGTTTCAAAACCGGAAATCACTCATTCACAGTAAATTCGTAAATCATAATCATATATTAGATGTCATCTAAACAATAGATAAGCTTTGAAAAATTGGAAACGTTAGATCAAGCAGTGATTCATTCGGTATTGGGCTAATAATCTGGTGAAAAAACAAGTTATAAGGAAATCAGTAGTATAATTATGCATAAGTCTCCGATTCATTCATCTATGGGTATCTGAAATCAAATAATGGGGCCATTAGACTGTGTAATCGTTGCTCATGTAGTTAGTTTAAATTTAATAATCAGAAGTAAGATTTTAGCAGGCTATATAAGGAAATAACTGGGTATGTAGTACTAGATAAGTACCAATTGTAGTAGAATTAGTAATAAACCTTTTATCCAGTATTTAAATAAATTAGTATGAATTCTTAGTTGTAGATTGATAGTAGTGATAGCCTGTTTAGGATGTATGAAAGACAATTAGCTTAGAATTACTATCTCATGTATTGATATCTCTGGTTATAAATAAAAATGCTTATCGATTTCTTATTGTTCCAAAATGTGTATTTTCATTTGGCTATTTACAATGTCATTTTATCCTGGTTTGAGCTCGATACTTGGCGAGAGCCTGAATTGTGTTATATAGCTGATGGGCTAAGGAGTCAAAGTTCAATTGCAGTCTGGGCCTCGAATGCCTGGGCAAGTTGAATTCCCGTCTGATTAAGTGTGAAGGTTCGGGCCCAAAATAAGCAATAGAAATTGGCGGGCCTGGAATACTTAGTGTAAAAATGGTTAAGGGAAAAACATAATTAGAAAAACATAGTATATACTTCTTAGGATTGAACTTTAAAATTAACTTGGGATGAGCCTCGCCCAACTTTAAACAAGCGGGGCCCCCATTTAGTAATGGTTTAATACAATTAGACTCGGGAAGACTACTAACTTATTCCATAGTCTTACCCAAAACAATTAAAAGCCGATAGACTATTTTAGGGCACGATTTTAATATACTTTCCATTGAATGAGTGTGCACTTGGTGCAACTCAAATCCAAATCTCGGCAAAGCTGAAATACACTTAAAGTCATAGGCGTACTGGTTGCGGTATGACTCGAGGCGTGTTTTCGCAATGCCGCAAATTCCCTAAAAATAATACTTAACGTAAAAAGCACTATATATTGTTAAAATCTGTGATTAAGTCAAACAAGAGTCGGGAACGACAATTGAGCGACCGTGATAAAACCACAGGAACTCGGGAATGCCTAACACCTTCTCCCGGGTTAACAGAGTTCCTTATCCGGATCTTTGCTTCGCAGACATTTTTAAGAGTCAAATTCCTCGGATTCGGGATTAATCGGTGACTTGGGACACCATTATCATTCTCAAGTGGCGACTCTGATTAATCTCAATAAAATCCCAAACCAATTGTCCTTTAATTGGAAAAACTCCTCCCCTTACGTTATTTTATCCGTTTCGGATATCTGAGCGTCGGGGTATACCCTACGAGTGTATTTATATGCTTATTATTTCCTAAAAGTGGGGTAGTAAAAAGGGAGGTGTGACAACTACGTGTCCAAATGGGTGGACGCTGCAGCATTACCCACCAATGATGCTAAGGTTGTGGTGGGGTTTTTGAAGAAGAATATTTTCACCCGGTTCGGGACTCCAAGGGCTATCATCAGTGACGGGGGCACACACTTTTGCAACTAGGCTTTTGAGAAATTATTGGCCAAGTATGATGTTAAACACCGAGTGGACACTCCATATCACCCAGAGACTAGCGGGCAAGTTGAGGTCTCCAACAGGGAGATAAAAAGTGTACTGACTAAAACAGTGAACGCCACGAGGACCGACTGGTCCAGAAAGCTTGATGACGCACTATGGGCTTATAGAACAACATTCAAGACACCAATTGGCATGTTGCCATACAAATTGGTGTTCGGGAAAGCTTGTCACCTACCGGTTGAATTAGAGCACAAAGCTTGGTGGGCACTGAAACAATTGAATCTCAACTTGGACGAAGCAGGTAAATCAAGGCTAACTGGGTTGCATGAATTAGAAGAATTTCGGTATCTGGCTTTTGAGAGTATTAGATTATATAAAGAGAGAATGAAGCGGATTCATGATCAAAATATCGTTGAGCAAAACTTCAAAAGCGGGGACAGAGTACTATTATACAATTCAAGATTACGATTGTTCCTAGGTAAATTGAAATCAAGGAGGTCAGGACCCTTCAAGGTAATTGAGGCATTTGAGTTAGGAGCTGTGGAAATTCAAACTATGGTGGATCACGCACATTCAAGGTAAACGGACAGCGGTTGAAACCTTACATAGGCGTGGATGACACTGAGGACAAGGTAGAATTGCGATTGTATGAACCTCAAAGGTCTAGCGAGCCTTAAAATGCGCTAAGTTGAGTCGTGTCGCGATGTTAAATCAGGCGCTACGTGGGAGGCAACCCACGAACATGTTGTATGTATTTTCATTATAGTTAATATTTAGTAAAATAAAAGAAATTAAAAAAAAATTTGCTGAACCACAGAGAAAAATTTCAGAGAAACTCACTGTCCGCGGTCCATCCGCGACTGCGGATGAACCGCGGAAAAATGACCTCTCTGAATTTTCTCTGTTTGCGGTCCATTCACGGCCGCGAACCAACCGCGAAAAAATGACTCTTCTGAATCGCGACTGTTCGCGGTCCATCCGCGGCCGTGAATGAACCGCGAACATACGCGGCTAGTTCCGCGGTCAGTGAAAATTAAAGTTTTTTTTTATTTTCATCCCCCCCTCCCTTCTTTAAAATCTAAAAACCCAACCCCTCTCTCCCAAAACTCTAAATCAGCTGCCCCCCTCTCCAAATCTCTATCTCTCTCTAACTCAAAATCCTCTCCCTTCTCTCTACAAATTCCCAAACCCTTCTTCTCCAAATCATCCCCTTCTTCCACCCTACTCCTCCATTGCTATAACTAGTAAGTCTCTCTACTTTTTCTCTTTTATTTTGTTTTTATTTAAGTTCTTGAATGTTTATTTTGTAGAATTAATTAGATAATGTTAGTTTAGGGTAGTTCATGAACATTACTTGGTTTCTTGTTGCACATTGAATGTTTCCATGAATTTCTCTTAAGGAACCTTGTTATATGATTGAAGTTTGGAAAAGATTGTGTTGTTGGGTCTCCAAGTGAGTTTATGATGCTAATTTTATGATTTGGAGACCCAAAAGTCTTTGGACCATATGTGTTGGTTGGTTAGCCAAGTTGGGCATTTTATCCTTGATCATAATTGATTAATGTAGTTTTAGGAGACATAATGCCCAACTCATGAATTGGTTATTGTTATATTTTATTGGGGATGGATTAAGCTGATTGGGTAACGTTAGAAGTGCTCAAATAATTAAGTGTGGGGTGCTTGAATAGGCATGTGTAAAATAGTTAGATAAAGAAACTAAGTATAGAAGTATGAGGTGATTGCACGAAAAATAGTCAATTGTGATATTTCACGGATGGCGAAGTCTGAGTAGCCTTCCGATGACTAATAGTTTACAAAATTTTTGGCTATCTTATTTGTGCAGGATCATGGCCCCAAAGAGATCTCGACATGGTGCTAGCTATTCAAGGCAACCGACTTATGATGAGTCCAGGTTTGTTTGCGAAGAAGCGGAGAATGGATTTCACATTAAGGCGGCCAAGAAATGGCTCCAAGAGGTAGAAGTTGACCGGATAGCTATCCGCTCGGAGAAGCCTAAAATATATGATGATATTCGCAGGAGCGAGATGGAGTTCCTCTTTGACACACCTCCTAATGTGAACAAGATGCTTGTCCGAAATTCTACGCCAATGCTCCTTACGCTATGGTCAGAAGGGTATTCGTCAGAGGTAAGCATGTCGATGCCCATATTCCTACTATTAGACAGATACTTAGATTTCCAATGCACACTAGTGATGTCGACTATTACCATGATAGGCCAGGTGTCACATGGGACATGCTAATTGAGGCCTTATGTGTAGACGGCACCTCTGTGTGCATTAGAAATAAGACTCTGCACTCTAACTGCTTTACACACATAGCTAAATGTTGGTTCTCTATAATATGCTACCGGATCTTGCCCTCGAGCAACACCACGGATGTTAACTTTAATAGGGCACTTTTAACTTGGTGTTTTGTAACACAGCGGGATGTTGACATCGCCCGCTTAGTTAGTGATGAGATGGTATTGAGGGGATCCCTCACTGCCAAGGGTTTTTATTACCCATCTCTTGTCACTACACTGTGTCTCCTCCATCAGACCCCAGTAACTGCCATTGATGGTGAGCTACTACCAAAAGCTCCATTTAGAGCTGCTCAAATCCGGGTTGGATGAGACATAACCCTTCATCCGTAATCAACAATATAAGGCACGACATTAACATTCGTGAGAAATCAGTATATAAGGCACGACATCACCGTTTGTGCATTATCACTCTTCCACACCCAAATAACAATCACAGTTAAGGGCGAAAGAATGAAAACAATAATCATGAACCATCCTGGCAAGGGACACAACAATCATCACAACAAGGTCCCGGCAAGGGAAAACAATAATCCACTTCACAATAAGTCCCGGCAAGGGAAAACAGAGTTCAAATTCATAACCCGGTAAGGGTTCAATATTTCATCTTTAAAAAATCCCACAATAGATATCAACAACGACTCACGGTCATGTTAGACGCTAGTGTATGGATGCTCATCACCACGCCCATACACCGCATACGATCACATAGCAAATAGCACATAAATCATATTCCCTCAAGCTAGGATAGATCAAACACTTACCTCTAGACTTGAAGCCCAATTTATCCTCCAACTATAGCTTTACCCCAAATTTCAGCCTTCAACTTGATCGAATCTTGACACAATTGATTCAATTACATTACTAAATACTGTATAACTTGGTTTGGATGCTTAAAAACGGTTTTCTTAAAGTTTATCCCAAAATTTCCCAAAATACCCCTGGCCCCACGTGGTCGAAACTCGGGGTTCGGACCAAAATCCCGTTACCCATTCCTTCACGAGTTCAAATATATGATTTGTTCCAAAATCGAACCTCAATTCGAGGTCCAATTCCCCAATTCGTGAAAAACCTAAGTTCTACCCAAAAATAAGAATTTCTACCATGAAAACCTTTGATTTCTCTTGAAAAACATGTTTAATGATGTTAGGAATTGAAAGAATTAAGTAAAAAGTGACTTACAAGTGCTTTGGAGTGATTTTGCTCTTGGAGGATCGTGTGTGGTGTGTTGGGTTTTGAAAGAATGAAGAAAAGAGGTCAAAAATTCGTTTAAGTATAATTTTGCACAGCTGCAGTTATCACAAATGCGAACGTTTGTTCGCAATTGCGAACATAGTAGGCTTGGGGACTATTAGCATCGCATTTGCGATAATAAGTTCGCATTTGCGATAATAAGTTCGCATTTGCGAACTGGGTTTGAATACTAGGACCTTCGCATTTGCGACATTGTAGTCGCATTTGCGAACATGAGTTGCTTACTGAAGGCCTCGCATTTGTGAGATATAGTTCGCATTTGCGAACCATTACATTCCCCTGCCATCTTCACATTTGCAAAGATTGGATCGCATTTGCGAACCAAGGCTAACCTGGCTCTTCTCGCAATTGCGAGAAAATCTTCGCATTTCCGAAGATACCAGCTGGGTGAAAAGCTAGCTGTGTTATTTTTCAGAATTTGCTCCAACGGCCTATCAAATCTTTACCCGAGCCTCCGGGCTCCAAACCAAACATGCACACAACTTCAAAAAGCTATTACAAACTTGCTCGTGCGATCAAATCGCCAATATAACATCGTTTTCATCAAATCAAGCCTCATGTTCATGATTACCTTTCTTTTAGTTTCATAACTTTCAAATTTGGTACTCAAGGTTCAAAACAGATCAAAAGACATCCAATTGTCACCAAACTTTGCTGATAGCACATATATAGTATTTAAGACTTGTACCGAGCGTCGGAACTAAAATACAAGCTCGATACCATGGTCGTTTAATCCATTTTCATTTAATAATTTCAGCAAAAACAATTTAACAGAAAAATTCATATCTTAGGCTCTAGTTATTAGAATTCGACTCCGGACACATGCCCGAGTCCCATATTTTCCTACGGACCTTACGGGACTGTCCGATCTCGGGTCTGGGTCCATTTACCAAAAATGTTGACTGAAGTCAACTATATCAATATTAATATCATTTATATTCAAATTTTTCATATAATTCACATATTCTATCACAAAAATCTTCCCGGCTACATGCCTAGATTATGCACGTAAATAGAGGCAACATAAAATGAGGTTTTCAATTTAAGGTAGCAGAGATGGCTTGAATTGCTTAAAGACTATGATATTACCATTTTGTTCCATCCCGGGAAGGCCAATGTTGTGGCCGATGCATTGAGCCGGAAAGCTATTAGTATGGGCAGCTTGGCGTATATTCCAGTTGGGGAGAGACCCATTGCAGTTGATGTTCAGGCATTAACTAATCAGATGGTGAGACTGGATATTTCTGAGCCTAGTCGGGTTATTTGTTGCGTACTAGCTCGTTCTTTTTTATATGACCGTATTCGAGAGCGCCAGTATGATGATCCACACTTACTCGTCCTTAAGGACAGAGTTCAGCATGATGATGCCAGAGATGTCATTATTGATAGTGATGGTGTGTTGCGGATGCAGGGCCGAATATGCGTGCCCAATGTTGATGGCCTTCGTGAGTTGATATTACATGAGGCCTACAGCTCGCGGTATTCTATTCATCCAGGTGCCGCAAAGATGTATCAGGACTTGACAACATTACTGGTGGAAGAAAGTGAAGAAAGATATTGTGAATCATGTGGCACGGTGCCTAAACTGTCAGCAGGTCAAGTATGAGCATCAGAGACCTGGTGGTGTGTTCTACAATATTGATATTCCCAAGTGGAAGTGGGAAAGGGTCACTATGGACTTTGTTAGTGGACTCCCTCGGAGAGCAAGGAAGTTTGATTCAGTTTGGGTGGTTGTGGATAGGCTGACCAAGTCAGGTGACTTCATTCCAGTGAGTACTACATACTCCTTGGAGTGGCTGGCAGAGATATTCATCCACGAGATTGTGAGATTTCATGGAGTTCCCATTTCTATCATATCGGACAGAGGTACCCGGTTCACTTCTCAGTTCTAGAGGACATTTCAGCGAGAGTTGGGTTCACAGGTAGAGCTGAGCACAACATCTCATCCACAGACGGCTGGGCAGTCTGAGCATACTATTCAAATACTGGAGGACATGTTGCGTGCTTGTGTTATTGACTTTGGTGGTTCATGGGTTGATTACTTGCCTCTTGCAGAGTTTGCTTATAATAATAGCTATTTGTCCAGCATTCAGATGGCACCGTATGAAGCTTTATATGGGAGGCGGTGTAGGTCTCCAGTCGGTTGGTTTGAGCCCGGCGAGGCTAGGTTGTTGGGGACAAAGTTAGTTCAGGATGCCTTAGACAAGGTGAAGGTGATTCAGGAGAGACTTCGCACAGCTCAGTCGCGTCAGAAGAGTTATGCAGATCGAAAGGTCCGAGATGTGTCTTATTCAGTAGGTGAAAAGGTGTTACTGAAGGTTTCGCCTATGAAGGGCGTTATGAGGTTTGGAAAGAAAGGAAAGTTGAACCCAAGGTTCATTGGACCTTTTGAGGTGCTTAGGAAAGTTGGGGAGGTGGCCTATATGCTTGCTTTGCCACCCCAGCTTGTCGGGAGTTCACCCGGTATTCCATGTATCTATGCTCCGGAAGTACGTTGGAGACCCGTCACATGTGTTTGACTTCAGCACGATACAGTTAGATGAGGACTTGACCTATGATGTGGAGTCGGTAGCCATTTTGGGTCGACAGGTTCATAAGCTGAGATCCAAGGACAAAGATTCAGTAAAAGTGCAGTGGAGAGGTCGTCCCGTAGAGGAAGCAAATTGGGAGACCGACAGGAGATGCGGAGCAGATACCCACACTTATTTGATACTGCAAGTATGTTTCTTAACTCGCTCGCGGACGAGCGTTTGTTTAAGTTGGGGAGAATGTAACGACATGACTCGTCGTTACGGGAGTTATTGCCCCATTTTCTTCATTTAACACTTCAATATGCTTATTTATATGTGTTTGGAAAGTTAGAAGCAAATCGGAAAGTATTTAGATAGAAATGAGGTCATATACCTCTTTATCAAAAGGATAGTTTGGAAAAGTCAATCGAATATTGACCGGTGAGCTAGATAGGTCGGAATTGAATTATGATAATTAGACTAGTTTTGGGGGATCATTTGTGACTTAGGAGAGCAATCGGAAACGAATTCAGAGGTCCGGTGTAGTTTTAGGCTTGAATTGGCTAAGGTTGAATTTTGGCGAAATCCGAACGGTAAGTGAGATTTTGATCCGGAAGTCGGAATGGAATTCCGACAATTTCTGTAGCTTCGTTATGTGATTTTTGATATGTCTGCAAATTTTTAGGTCATTGGACATCGTTTGATCGGGTTTTGGATTGAATGTTAGTTTCGGAAGTTTTGAAGAAACTTAGACTTGAATCCGTGTGAAATGGTGATTTTGATGTTTAGGGTGGTGTTTTTATGATTGGAACAAGTCCGTATCGTGTTTTGGAGTATGTTGGTGGTTTTCGTTGAGGTCCCGGGGGCCTCGAGATGAATTCGGACCATCAACCGGGCATTTGGAACTTGGAGAAAATTGTAGAAAATTGCAGAAAACTGTGCATGGCTATAAGCCTTCGCGTTCGCGAGGCTAAGGTCGCTCTTGCGTAGGCTAAGTGGGAATGAGCTTCACGTTCGAGTGCCTGCAGGTCGCGTTCGCGAAGGAGGAAAATGGATCGCATCGCGTTCGTGATCAACATGTCACGTTCGCGAAGGAGAACGAGAGAGTGCATCGCGTTCGCTGGAGGGGCGACGCGAACATGTAGAAGAAAATCCGGGCGGTTGGCAAATTGTGCTTCGCGAACGCGTGGGAGGCGTCGCGTTCGCGAATAGTAAAACTGAGCTGGGCACCGCGAACACGTGGGAGGTCACGCGAACACGTAGAGCAAAACGGTCTGGCAGTGAATTAAATTTCAGCACAGACCAGTCGCGGGTTCATTCACCAAAAACATAAATTTTGAGCCCTAGAGAGAGAAACTCACGGGAAAACGCTGGGAATTCATCGGGTATTCACCGGAGGTAAGTTTCTTGACTCAAAAACATAATTTTATGGTAGAATTAACATCAATCTTCATGAATTTGGGTAGAAACTGTGAAGAATTATGGCCTAGGTATTGAAAATGAAAATTTGACTTTTGAAAGGCCATTCGAACTCCGTTTTCGATAACTTTTATATGCACGCACTCGTGGCGAGACGAGGATCACATTGGTACTAATTTCGGAATTTTTCGGGCAGCGGGCCCGGGGTTGGGTTTTTACCAACTTAGTGCATTTACTTTTATTTCGTATAAATTGAATTGGGTTATGTTTCTTTGACCCGTAAATGACATAATTGTTGTGATTTGACTAGATTCTATGCGCGAGGCTAGAGGTGAGTAGTTTGTGTATATGGTAGCGCGAGGGTTCGAAACCCCGGCTTAGCACATTGTGACGCTAGTAGGGCGTGGCTCGCACCCCGTGGCAGGTGCGGGATTGATTGTGACTGGGGATTGAGACTTAGTCCATCCCGGATGAGTATAATATGATAATTGTGGTTGAAAAACACCATGTTTCATATAATTGAGGGTTGTAAGCCGTGTTTGGGGCCTTGTGCCAACCTGTAGTATCCCTAGGGGATAGTTATATATGCAATAGCTATACTTGCTTAATCACTGATCTCAGTCCTGGATTGGAAATCACCTTATTGAAATAATAAGTAACCTGTTTTTGGGAAAATTAATAAAAGTCAAAGTATTTTCATAATTTATGAACTAGAACCTGGAAATAAATAATTTGAGTTGTTGTGTGACTTATATGCTTGTTGTGGACTGAGGATGGATCGGGCTGCATGCCACAGCGGTTGATATGAGGATCGGGCTGCACGCCGCAGCGGTATTGTGCTTGGGCTGTAGGAGCCCCTCAGGAGTCTGTACACACTCCTAGTGAGCGCCGTCGATGTTTAATGGATCAGGCTACACGCCGTAGAGGTTATGTGCATTGCTTTGCATCTTTATCTGTGATAATTGTATTGTACTATTGTTGCTAGTTCGTAGGAGGATCGGACTGTAGTTTAGCTTCATTTTGTGGTATTCTGTGGTTTTCTTTCTTTCAGCTACTTGTATATATTTATTACTCACTGAGTACTTAGTACTCACCCCTACTCCCTGCACCATTGTGTGCAGATTCAGGTACTCAGGAGAAGTAGACGAGCAATCTAGGTTTTACAGAGTCATATCGAGTTGCTGAGGTAGCTGCCGAAGTTCGCAGAACCTAGCTTCTCATCTCTTTCAGTTGTTACTTTATGTTCGGATTTGAGTATTTCCATACAGTATTCTCTACTATTGTTCGGTTTTGTTTAGAGGGTCTAGACTTGTGGCTCCAGATCTTTGGGAGTGTTAGTTGTTTTCGCACTTCTCAGTATTTTGTTCGTATTATTATTATTGGAGTTTCTATGACTCATATATTCTTCTTGAGTTTGTCCATTTGGGACTGATATTATTTGTGAAAACGTTGTTGGTTTGGCTGGCCTAGCTTGATTGTTGGGCGCCATCACGGCCGGATTTGGGCCGTGACACTTATACGGTATCGTTTGGTCACGAGTCTGGGTAGGCCTTCTTATTTTTGGGCCTGATGTGTTTGGGCTTGGTATATATATATATATATATATATATATATATATATATATATATTACATTTTAGCTTGTATTTTCATTATTTCTTGTATTTTCTTTTTGTATTTTATATTTCTCTTTTTGTATTTATTTTCAACTGTTATATTTCCTTTACATTCTATTTTTTCCTGATTTTTCCTTAATTTTATCGTATTTTTGCCATTTTTCTTCTATTTTTCCGATATTTTTGTATTTTCTTTATTTTTTCTGAATTTTCACATTTTTTATGATATTTTCTAATTGATTCCTTTTGTAATTTTAATTTCAATTTTATTTTTAAACAAAACACAAGTATTTCAATTAAATCACACAATTGCACACAAAAAATCATTTTTGTATATATTTTTTATATTGGAACTTAATTGCTCAGGGCAAAAATCATGTGCTCACAGACGCCGGTGTTAGAAGAGGTCCACGAAGGTCATTGCGGCGCCCATACAGGCAACCAAGCGCTCGTGCGATGTCTAATACGAGCCGGATACTACTGGCCCGCCATGAAAAAAGACGCGACAGAATACGTCCGCCAATGCGAAAAATGTCAAAAGTTCACCCCCCTGATACATCAGCCAGGAGAACCCCTCCACTCGGTTACGTCTCCATGGCCCTTCATCAAATGGGGAATGGACATAGCCGGACCCCTACCTATCGGACGAGGGAAGGTATGCTTCTCATTAGTTTTAACTGACTATTTCTCCAAGTGGGTAGAAGCAGGTGCCTACCGCCAGATCCGCGAGCAAGAGGTCATAGCCTTCATCTGGAAGAACATCATATGCCGCTTCGGCATCCCCAAAGAGATAACGTGTGACAATGGACGACTGTTCATAGGACAAAAGACAACCGACTTCTTCAATAAATGGCGTATCAAAAGAATACTCTCAACGCCATATCATCCAGCCGCCAACGGCCAGGCAAAGTCTTCCAACAAAACCATACTAAACATTTTGAAGAAAAAACTCGAAGACGCCAAGGGATTGTGGCCCGAGCTGTTGCCAGAAGTACTATGGGCACACAGGACCACCCCCAAATCCTTCACAAGAGAGACTCCCTATTCATTAGTCTAAGGGGCCGATGCCATCATACCGGTCGAAGTCGGTGAACCAAGCCTCAGATACTCGCACGTAAGCGGAGAGGAGAACGACGCGAACCGAGAACAAGATTTAGATGAAGCCGAAGAACTGAGGGAAATGGACCACATTAGGCTAGTGGCCCAAAAACAGCAGGTCGAGAGATACTGCAACAAAAAATCAAAAAATCCGTCCGCTCAAGATAGGCGACTATGTGCTAAAGGCCAAGACACTGGCATCCAAAGACCTTAACGAAGGGAAGTTGGGCACCAATTGGGATGGGCCCTAGAAAATCATCACAGCAGCAGACAAAGGCACCTTCAAGATAGAAACCATGAACGGAAAGATACTTCAAAACAACTGGAACATCTCTCAACTCAAACATTTCCACTTCTTAAAGGTATCCCTCAAGCCGTACTCTTTTTTCCTCATCTGATTTTTGTCCCAATCGGGTTTTCTCTTAGAGGTTTTTAATGAGGCGACGAAGGAGATACCTGATAATGTTTACGAGGTTCAAATCTGATACCCCAAGCGTAGTGTCGATCGACACGAATGGCGTATCACAGGGACTAGGGCTATGGCCATCTCCAATGTATGAAAGGCTACGACCATCTCCAATTAATGAAAGGCTACGGCCATATCCAATTAAAGGAAGGCTACATCCATCTCCAATGAATGAAAAGCTATGACCATCTCCAATGTATGAAAGGCTACGGCCATCTCCAGTGAATGAAAGGCTACGGCCACCTCCAATGAATGAAAGGCTACGACCATCTCCAATGTATGAAAGGCTACAACCATATACAATGTATGAAAGGCTAAGGCCTCGACAACGAAAGGAGAGGCTACGGTCTCCTCCATTAAAAACAAAAGGCCAAGGCCTCAACGAAGAAAGGAGAGACTACGGTCTCCTATATTAAAAACAAAAGGCTAAGGCCTTAACAACGAAAGGAGAGACTACGGTCTCCTCAATTAAAAACAAAAGGCTAAGGCCTCAACGATGAAAGGAGAGACTACAGCCTCCGCCATTAAAAGCAAAAGGCTAATGCGTTAACGACAAAAGGATAGGCTACAGTCTCCTCCATTAAAAACAAAAGGATATGGCCTCAACGACGAAAGGAGAGACTACGGTCTCCTCCATTAAAAACAAAAGGCTAAGGCCTTAACGATGAAAGGAAAGACTACGGTCTCCTCTATTAAATGCAAAAGGCTAAGGCCTTAACGACAAAAGGAGAGACTACGGTCTCCTCCATTAAAAACAAAAGGCTAAGGCCGTAACGACGAAAGGAGAAAGTACAGTCTCCTCCATTAAAAACAAAAGGCTAAGGGCTTATGACGAAAGGAGAGACTATGGTCTCCTCCGTTAAAAACAATAGGCTAAGGCCTTAACAATGCAAGAAGAGACTACGATAAATAAAGGGCAACGCCCCGAACAATACAGAAGTAAAAAAAAGGACACAAAAAATTCATAAGCAGTTCTCATGAAGTTTCCAAACAAAATCTTATTAATAAATCACAAGATTACAAAATGATCTCGATTTCAAGAAAGAGAAGGAAAAATCCTGCCTAACCACCATGACCCCCATCGCCATCCTCCGCGCCGGCCGCGCCGTCTTCGCCTTGGAAAACCTTATCGATCCAGGACCCGGTGCCCAGCTGGTCCACATCCACAAAGGAGTCGCCCATTTGGCCCAGAGAGTCGGGGTCATACCCACAAGCTTCACGTGCAACCCTGACCAGGCGACGCTGAGCTTCAACCTCCGCCTCTGTGGATCTACCAGCGACCAACAACTCCTCAAACACGGTCCACCTCGCCTCAGCGTACACGAGCATGTCATGAGCCTCGCGGGATGTGTCGCTAGCTGGGGCAACGGTCTCCACCTGTTGAGGAATGGCCGCCTCGGCCGTGGCTGTCTTGAGCTCGGCAGTAAGGGCATCAACACTGGCACGCAACTCTGCCGCCTCCATCATCGCCACGCGAACAAGGTCCAACTTCCCCTCCCGCTACTGGAGAAGACTTTCCAACGCAGCATTTCGGGTCACAGCAACCAACAGGTCCGTGTCCGCCATCTCCTGCTCCTCCGCCGCCTTCAAGCCCTCACGAAAGACCCAAAATTGAGGGTCTTGAGTGTAGACGTCCTCTAGTGTCCAATGCTTATCCCGTACCTCTCGGTATGTTTTTGACTCCTTTCGGAGGGCAGCAGCCTTCTTCCGCTCCCTCCGGCCCCGCTCCACCTCCAAGATGAGGGTTTGTAAAAAAGTAAAAACAAAGACAAGTCAAAATGGTGAAAAAACCTTAGGATTCAAGATAAAACAACGCGAAGCAACGACGGAATCATACCTGTAAGGCGGCACTAGCAACTCGACGAGACATGTCTCTTTTGTTTATGGACTTTAGAGATTCTGCCTCGGCAGCCCCGCACAGCAAGGACATGTCCGCTGCGGCCTGATCACTCTCCAACTACAAATTATATCCAGTGGGGATCATAAGCTGACGGTTGGGACCCATTACCGTCATGTCCACCCAGGCATAATCCTGCTACGGCACGTCCGCGGGATCAGGAGCCTGTTCGGAAGCAGCCTCCTCCTCGTCTATAACCTCACTGGCAACAGCCGGCGCGCTATCATCCTCGACACGTGATAATAGGTGAATTTGACTATAATTATGCCCTAAATAATCACACTTTGTTATGGCATTTATGTTGTTTATGCGGACAAAATGCTTTGATTAGTGTTTGTTTGTGTGTTATAGGTACATGTGATGCAATGGATGCTAAGAAGAGCTATTTTGGAGTAATATGTTGATGAAAAGGCCAAGAGAAGAGCTAAATTGAAAAGAGCTGAAAGAAGCAGAGAAAAATCCGCAGGACTGTTCCTCCGCGGTTCATTCGCGGTCGCGGATGAACCGCGAATATTGAAGCCCTCTGAAGTTTAATGTTCGCGGTCCGCTCGCGGCCGCGAACCAACCGCGGAAGGCGACGCACAGTAATCCTAATTGGACTCAAACTTAGTTTGTTAGCCTAAAACCTCTATATAAACTCCTAGTTTGCCCAATAGAGGCATGTTGTCTTTATTTCAATACTTTTTCAAGATATTTAGTAAGAGAGAATACTCTCAACTCCTTCTTTTTATTTTATATCGAGTATTTATTTATGATTTCAATTATTATTCTTGTTTCTTTGAGCATGAGTAGCTAAATCCTTTTCTAAGGTTTTGATGGAACCTATTGGGTGATGAACTTATCGTTTATGTGATTACAAATTGTGACTTAGATTTCTATTTGTTCAACTTCATTTTTGTTGTAGTTAATTGATAGGATCCCCAATTAGTTGTATCTATTTAGTGTGCATAACTTGGAAAAGAGTGCATATTTAGGTATATTGTTGAACAACACCACACCTAGGTTACTGGAGGAATCTATAACTTTAGGCGTAAAGACGGGGTTAGGAATAACGAAGTCTTGGGTGCAATCTTAAGTGAACTATTCAAATTAAATCCAGCTAGGGTAGCTTGGGAGAGTGCACTAGTAAATTATTGTAATTGCTCGGGAGAGGGTTACGATACACATAGCTTTCATGATTTATAGAATATATTAACAATTTGTATGAGCATAACGATAAGGGATTCCATCAATAGGGGAAATCAATACCTTAGTCCTTCTCTATATTATTTTTACTCAACATTCAATTCTTTCTTTTAAGCATTCTTAATTCTTGCAAAGTAGTTAGTCGAAATCCATACACAAATATACTCTAAAATTTGGGAACTTGATTCAAAAGTACTCTTGGGTTGTGAAAGTTGTGATTGATAGGTTAATTCTCTGTGGGATCAATCTTGGACTTATTAGACCACGTTATATTGACTACGACCGTTGCTTGGACGTGAATCAATTTTGGCGTCGTTGCCGGGGAAGTAACGGAATTATCAATTGCCATTGCTAGAACTTCAAGATTCTTGTGTAGTCAGGTTCTTTCTACACTTTACATTGAATATTTTGACGGTTGTTGATTTGGGTACTCGGTGCATGCCTAGAAAATCTGCAAGGACTGGAGAACTAATTGAAGGACTCTCAGACCCCGAGCAAACTTTCTGGGCACGTAACATAGCCATCAAACAAATTCAACAATCTCAACAACCAATCAAATTAGACTTCGACATGGGTGAAATATGCAAGAGGCGCAGGCGCCACAGGAAGGTGCACTGTATGACCGGGCACAACCCACAGCGGATAATTTGGCAACTGCTATTATTGTGCCAGCAATTCAAGCTGAGTCTTTCCAGATTACCAACGACATGCTACACTTGTTGCAAAACAAGGGATTATTCTTTGGGTCTCAGGTTGAAGATCCACAGCAGCACCTAAAGAACTTTCTCTCAATATGCAAGACATAGACGCAACCGAATGTCACTCCGGAAGCTATCAGATTATTACTCTTTCTGTTCTCAGTTACAGGAGCAGCACAAATATGGCTAAAATCACTCCCAATAAACTCCATTGTAACTTGGGATGAGTTAGTCAAACAATTCCACAACAAGTTTCATTCACCTAACAAGACAGCTCAACAAATTGATGAGATCGTGAGCTTCAAGCAGAAACTAATGGAAACATTACATGAAACTTGGGGCAGATTCAAGGGTATGCTTGTTATGTGTCCTCATCATGAGATTCCTGAGCAGATGTTGGGCCAAAGATTCCACATGGGGCTTTCAGACAGCATGAAGAACATTGTAGATGCTTCAGCAGGTGGGGCTTTTCTGAGCAAGACTTGGAGAGAGGGCCAAAATTTGCTAGACAGGATGGCTCAAAATTCCGGGTGGACGTCCAGGAATGCTCATATCACACCAGTGGCACACTCTGTACCTCTGGATCCATCCAACACTAGAGGAGAACATGGTAACTTTATTGACATAAATGAGCATCCTGACAAAGAAGGTGGAAGAATCAGGAGTCAAGAAGCAGGTTCACATTGTAGATACGACCAATGGTGGTTTATGCACATCTTGCATTAGCCAACTCATAGGTAATCCATGGGCTGCAGACCAAGAATATCATTATCAGCATGAGGATATGAACTATGTGGATAACTATGAAGGGCCAGCGACAAGGTAATCAAAACTGGGGCCAACAGGCTCAATGCAGTACAGACCTCCCCAGCCACAATTTAATGCGGCAGGTATGAGGCCACCACACAACATGGCCCCATATCCTAGACCTCAGAATTTCGGCAATCAACAGCAGGGATATCATCCACCTCCACCACCACATGGGGGTAGACATGACGATGGGTTCGCAGAGTTGAAAGCTATGATGCAGTAGGTAATTGGGTCAAATTCCAAAACAAACCAGAGGATAGACGCACATGATGCCGCCATCAAGAATATTGAAGTACAGGTGGGTCAGATTGCTATGTCTCTCAACAATTGTCATCAAGGGACATTGCATGCAGATACACAAACAAACCCAAAGGACCAAGTCCCAAAGCAGATGATAGCAGTGACTCTGAGAAGTGGTAGAGATCTTGATGCTGAGAATGAAAGTGAGAAAATCAACAGATAGGCTGAGACACCTACTGCATTGCCCATTGAACTGGATGAGTCCACAGGTTTGACAGAAGTTACAATCCAGCCAGTTGCTGAAAATAAACAAGCAAAACAGGGAACGGAGAAAGTAGCTGAACAGGTAGAGCAGCAGATTAAAGAGAAAGTGATAGAAAATAAAAGTCCCAAGTCACTGGGAAGAAGAGGCCTCCACCACCATTCCCCCAAAGGTTGGCCAAACACCAGAAAGAGGAGCAATACAAAAAGTTCTTTGAAATGCTCAAGCAAATCCATGTAAACATTCCCTTAATTGAAGCTTTAAAAGAAATGCTTGGTTATGCTAAGATGATGAAAGATTTGATGTCGCGGAAATTTGATTTCCAAGGCTTGGCCACCGTAACACTTACCCAGACATGTAGTGCGGTGGTCTCCAGACCCATTGTTGAGAAGCTATCTGATCCAGGTAGCTTCACCATCCCATGCACTATAGGGAATTATGCCTTTACTAAGGCTTTGTGTGATTTGGGGGCAAGCATTAATCTCATGCCCTTATTAATTAATATGAGGTTAGGCATTGGGAGAGCTCGGCCCACCTCTATGCTTTTACAGCTAGCTGACAGGATGGTTAAGCGTCCATTTGGTATTATAGATGATGTGCTTATCCAGGTTGGGAAGTTCGTGTTTCCCGCCGATTTTGTTATTCTTGATTGCAATGTCGACGAAGAAATTCCCATAATCCTAAGAAGACCATTCCTAGCCACCGGGAGAGCCATAATTGATTGTGAAACTTGGGAACTCAAGATGAGGTTGAATGATGAGGAGATCATCTTCAATGTGCAAAAATCCATGAGGCGCCCTAGTGAGTTCGCAAATTGCTCTCTCATTGATGCGGTTGATGTGATAGTGGAGACCGACGATGCAGAGTTGACCATTGAAGATCCACTTCAAGCATGCCTGATGAACATGGAAGAGGTAAATGGTGAAAGTTTAGCAGAATGGGTACTATCTCTAGAAGGCAAGGGATATTGGCAGAGAGAGCTTGAGTTCGAGCCTTTACACTTAGAGAAAAGAGAGACCCCTCCAGCAAAGCCATCCATAGAAGAGCCACCAAAGCTTGAGCTTAAACCACTACCATCACATCTCAGGTATGAATTTCAAGGACCTAACTCCACGTTACCTGTTATTATCTCTTCTAGTTTGTTAGATGTGCAGGCCCAAAAGCTTATACAGGTACTCAAGGAATGCAAGACTGCCATTGGGTGGACCATGGAAGACATAAAGGGGATCAGCCCCGCCTATTGCATGCATAAAATTCTCCTGGAAGATGGACACAAACCTTCCAGGGAACATCAAAGAAGGCTGAACCCCAACATGAAGGAAGTGGTGAAGAAAGAAGTAATAAAGTGGCTAGATACGGGAATCATCTTCACAATCTCAGACAACAGTTGGGTTAGCCCGGTCCATTGTGTGCCAAAGAAAGGAGGCATGACGGTAGTGAAAAATGAGAACAATGAATTGATTTCAACAAGAACCATCACCGGATGGAGAATATGCATGGACTACAGGAAGTTGAATCTAGCCACCCGCAAAGATCACTTCCCACTTCCCTTCATTGATCAAATGCTTGACAGGTTGGCAGGGAGGTCCCACTTTTGCTTTCTGGATGGATACTCGGGGTACACTAAAATCTCCATAGCCCCCGAAGATAGAGAGAAGACCTCCTTCACATGCCCATATGGCATTTTTTCCTTTAGGAGGATGCTATTCGGACTATGCAATGCGCCTGCTACATTCCAAAGGTGCATGATGGCTATTTTCACCGATATGGTGGAAGACATTATGTAGGTTTTCATGGATGATTTCTTGGTGGTAGGGAAATCATTCGATGAATGCCTTGCCAATCTGACAAGAGTGCTGAAACGGTGCATGGAAACAAACTTAGTGCTAAATTGGCAGAAGTGCCATTTTATGGTACAAGAAGGTATAGTATTGGGGCACCGGGTTTCAAGCAAAGGCATTGAGGTAGACCGTGCTAAAGTTGATGTCATCGCAAAGATTCCTCCAACAACATCCGTCTAGGCCATAAGAAGCTTTCTTGGACACGCCGGTTTTTACCGGAGGTTCATCAAAGACTTTTCCAAAATATCAAACCCTCTCTGTAAGTTACTTGAAAAAGATCACCCTTTTGTTTTTTCCGATGAATGCAGGATTGCTTTTGAGGAACTGAAGAAGAGGTTGGTCACATCACCCATCATCATTACCCCCGACTGGGAGCAACCTTTTGAGCTAATGTGTGATGCAAGTAACTATGCAGTGGGGGCAGTGCTAGGCCAAAGGAAAGACAAGCTGATGCATCCAATATACTATGCAAGTAGAACCTTGAGTGGAGCACATCTAAACTACACAGTGACGGAAAAGGAGATGCTTGCGGTCGTGTTTTCATTTGACAAATTCTGGTCCTATCTCATAGGATCCAAGGTAATCGTATACACAAACCATCCAGCTTTAAGATATTTAATTGATAAAAAGGACTCTAAGCCGCGCCTGATTCGTTGGGTGCTGCTTCTCCAAGAGTTCGACCTCGAAATTAGGTATAGGAAAGGTACTGAAAATCAAGTCGCTGATCATTTGTCACGACTTGAAGGAGCTGAAATTGTCAAAGAGAGTGGCGAAATTCTGGAAACCTTTCCAGACGAGCAGCTGCTCACCAATGCAGAATATGCTAAATACCTAGCCAGTGGTATTGTTCCTCACAACCTCTCATCGGTCCAGAGGAAAAGATTTTTTTGTGAAAGTCAGCTTTATTATTGGAATGAACCATACTTGTCTAGGATATGTCTAGATAACATGATCCGGAGATACGTCCCCGAGATAGAACAATCTTCTATTTTGCAGGCATGTCACGCTTCAGCATATGGCGGTCACTTTGGAGGAATATGTACATCTGCCAAAATATTTGAGGCCGGTTTCTATTGGCCAACGGTGTTTAAAGATGCACACTTGTGGGTGAAAGGATTCAATGAATGTCAACGCACCGAGAACATCTCTCGGCGTCATGAAATGCCAATGAACCCAATCCAGCAAGTTGAAATGTTTGATGTCTGGGGAATAGATTTCATGGGGCCCTTTATTAGCTCATACGGCAATAAATACATACTTGTTGCAGTTGACTATGTGTCCAAATGGGTGGAAGCTGCAGCATTACCCACCAATGATGCTAAGGTGGTGGTGGGGTTTTTGAAGAAGAATATTTTCACCCGGTTCGGGACTCCAAGGGCTATCATCAGTGACGGGGGCACACACTTTTGCAACTGGGCTTTTGAGAAATTATTGGCCAAGTATGATGTTAAACACCGAGTGGCCACTCCATATCACCCACAGACTAGCGGGCAAGTTGAGGTCTCCAACAGGGAGATAAAAAGTGTACTGACTAAAACAGTGAACGCCGCGAGGACCGACTGGTCCAGGAAGCTTGATGACGCACTATGTGCTTATAGAACAACATTGAAGACACCAATTGGCATGTTGCCATACAAATTGGTGTTTGGGAAAGCTTGTCACCTACCGGTTGAATTAGAGCACAAAGCTTGGTGGGCACTGAAACAATTGAATCTCAACTTGGACGAAGCAGGTAAATCAAGGCTAACTGGGTTGCATGAATTAGAAGAATTTCGGTATCTGGCTTTTGAGAGTATTAGATTATATAAAGAGAGAATGAAGCGGATTCATGATCAAAATATCGTTGAGCAAAATGTCAAAAGCGGGAACAAAGTACTATTATACAATTCAAGATTACGATTGTTCCCAAGTAAATTGAAATCAAGGTGGTCAGGACCCTTCAATGTAATTGAGGCATTTGAGTTAGGAGCTGTGGAAATTGAAACTATGGTGGATCTCGCACATTCAAGGTAAACGGACAGTGGTTGAAACCTTACATAGGCCTGGATGACACTGAGGACAAGGTAGAATTGCGGTTGGATGAACCTCAAAGGTCTAGAGAGCCTTAAAATGCGCTAAGTTGAGTCGTGTCGCGATGTTAAATCAGGCACTACGTGGGAGGCAACCCACAAACATGTTGTATGTATTTTCATTACAGTTAGTATTTAGTAAAATAAAAGAAATTAAAAAAAAAATTTGCTGAGCCACTGAGAAAAATTTCAGAGAAACTCACTGTCCGCGGTCCATCCGCGACCGCGGATGAATCGCGGAAAAGTGACCTCTCTGAATTTTCTCTGTTTGCGGTCCATTCGCGGCCGCGAACCAACCGCGAAAAAATGACCCTTCTGAATCGCGACTGTTCGCGGTCCATCCGCGGCCGTGAACGAACCGCGAACATACGCGGCCAGTTCCGCGGTCAGTGAAAATTAAAGTTCTTTTTTTTATTTTCTCTCCCCCCCCCCTCTTTAAAACCTAAAAACCCAACCCCTCTCTCCCAAAACTCCAAATCAGCCGCCCCCCCTCTCCAAATCTCTATCTCTCTCTAACTCAAAATCCTCTCCCTTCTCTCTACAAATTCCCAAACCTTTCTTCTCCAAATCATCCCCTTCTTCCACCCTACTCCTCCATTGCTATAACTAGTAAGTCTCTCTATTTTTTTTTCTTTTATTTTGTTTTTATTTAAGTTCTTGAATGTTTATTTTGTAGAATTAATTAGATAATGTTAGTTTAGGGTAGTTCATGAACATTACTTGGTTTCTTGTTGCACATTGAATGTTTCCATGAATTTCTCTTAAGGAACCTTGTTATATGATTGAAGTTTGGAAAAGATTGGGTTGTTGGGTCTCCAAGTGAGTTTATGATGCTAATTTTATGATTTGGAGACCCAAAAGTATTTTGACCATATGTGTTGGTTGGTTAGCCAAGTTGGGCATTTTATCCTTGATCATAATTGATTAATGTAGTTTTAGGAGACATAATTCCCAACTCATGAATTGGTTATTGTTGTATTTTATTGGGGATGGATTAAGCTGATTGGGTAACGTTAGAAGTTCTCAAATAATTAAGTGTGGGGTGCTTGAATAGGCATGTGTAAAATAGTTAGATAAAGAAACTAAGTATAGGAGTATGAGGTGATTGCACGAAAAATAGTCAATTGTGATATTTCACGGATGGCGAAGTCTGAGAAGCCTTCCGATGACTAACGGTTTACAAAATTTTTGGCTATCTTATTTGTGCAGGATCATGGCCCCAAAGAGATCTCGACATGGTGCTAGCTCTTCAAGGCAACCGACTTATGATGAGTCCAGGTTTGCTTGCGAAGAAGCGGAGAATGGATTTCACATTAAGGCGGCCAAGAAATGGCTCCAAGAGGTAGAAGTTCACCGGATAGCTATCCGCTCGGAGAAGCCTAAAATATATGATGATATTTGCAGGCGCGAGATGGAGTTCCTCTTTGACTCACCTCCTAATGTGAACAAGATGCTTGTCCGGAATTCTATGCCAATGCTCCTTACGAAATGGTCAGAAGGGTATTCGTCAGAGGTAAGCATGTCGATGCCCATATTCCTAATATTAAACAGATACTTAGATTGCCAATGTACACTAGTGATGTCGACTATTACCATGATAGGCCAGGTGTCACAAGAGACATGCTAATTGAGTCCTTATGTGTAGACGACATCCCTGTGTGGATTAGAAATAAGACTCTGCACTCTAACTGCTTTACACACATAGCTAAATGTTGGTTCTCTATAATATGCAACCGGATCTTGCCCTCGAGCAACACCACGGATGTTAACTTTAATAGGGCACTTTGAACTTGGTGTTTTGTAACACAACGGGATGTTGACATCGCCCGCTTAGTTAGTGATGAGATGGTATTGAGGGGATCCCTCACTGCCAAGGGTTTTTATTACCCATCTCTTGTCACTACACTCTGTCTCCTCCATCAGACCCCAGTAACTGCCACTGATGGTGAGCTACTACCAAAAGCTCCATTTAGAGCTGCTCAAATCCGGGTTGGACGAGACATAACCCTTCGTCTGTAATCAACAATATAAGGCACGACATTAACATTCGTGAGAAATCAGTATATAAGGCACGGCATCACCCTTTTGGCATTATCACTCTTCCACACCCAAATAACAATCACAGTTAAGGGCAAAACAATGAAAACAATAATCATGAACCATCCTGGCAGAGGACACAACAATCATCACAACAAGGTCCCGGCAAGGAAAAATAGTAATCCACTTCACAATAAGTCCCGGCAAGGGAAAATAGAGTTCAAATTCACAACCCGGCAAGGGTTCAATATTTCATCTTTAAAAAATCCCACAATAGATATCAACAACGACTCACGCTCATGTTAGACTCTAGTGTATGGATGCTCATCACCACAGCCCATACACTGCACTCGATCACATAGCAAATAGCACATAAATCATTTTCCCTAAAACTAGGATAGATCAAACACTTACCTCTAGCCTTGAAGCCCAATTTATCCTCCAACTATAGCTTTACCCCAAATTTCAGCTTTCAACTTGATCGAATCTAGTCACAATTGATTCAATTACATTACTAAATACTGTATAACTTCGTTTGGATGCTTAAAAACGGTTTTCTTAAAGTTTATCCCAAAATTTCCCAAAATGCCCCTGGCCCCACGTGGTCGAAACTCGGGGTTCGGACCAAAATCCCGTTACCCATTCCTTCACGAGTTCAAATATATGATTTGTTCCAAAATCGAACCTCAATTCGAGGTCCAATTCCCCAATTCGTGAAAAACCTAGGTTCTACCCAAAAATAAGAATTTCTACCATGAAAACCTTTGATTTCTCTTGAAAAACATGTTTAATGATGTTAGGAATTGAAAGAATTAAGTAAAAAGTGACTTACAAGTGCTTTGGAGTGATTTTGCTCTTGGAGGATCGTGTGTGGTGTGTTGGGTTTTGAAAGAATGAAGAAAAGAGGTCAAAAATTCGTTTAAGTATAATTTTGCACAGCTGCAGTTATCACAAATGCAAACGTTTGTTCGCAATTGCGAATATAGCAGGCTTGGGGACTATCAGCATCGCATTTGCGATAATAAGTTCGCATTTGCGAACTGGGCTGGAATACTGGGACCTTCGCATTTGCGACATTGTAGTCGCATTTGCGAACATGAGTTGCTTACTGAAGGCCTCGCATTTGTGAGGTATAGTTTGCATTTGCGAACCATTGCATTCCCCTGCCATCTTCACATTTGCAAAGATTGGTTCGCATTTGCGAACCAAGGCTAACCTGGCTCTTCTCGCAATTGCGAGAAAATCTTCGCATTTCCGAAGATACCAGCTGGGTGAAAAACTAGCTGTGTTATTTTTCAGAATTTGCTCCAACGGCCTATCAAATATTTACCCGAGCCCCCGGGCTCCAAACTAAACATGCACACAACTTCAAAAAGCTATTACAAACTTGCTCGTGCGATCAAATCTCCAATATAACATCGTTTTCATGAAATCAAGCCTCATGTTCATGATTATCTTTCTTTTAGTTTCATAACTTTCAAATTTGGTACTCAAGGTTCAAAACACATCAAACGACATCCAATTGTCACCAAACTTTGCTGAAAGCACATATATAGTATTTAATACTTGTACCGGGCGTCGGAACCAAAATAAGAGCTCGATACCATGGTCGTTTAATCCATTTTCATTTAATAATTTCAGCAAAAACAATTTAACAGAAAAATTCATATCTTAGGCTCTAGGCCTTAGAATTTGACTTCGGACACATGTCTGAGTCCCGTATTTTCCTACGGACCTTACGGGACCGTCCGATCTCGGGTCTGGTCCATTTAGCAAAAATGTTGACTGAAGTCAACTATATCAATATTAATATCATTTTTATTCAAATTTTTCATAGAATTTACATATTCTATCACAAAAATATTTCCGGCTACATGCCCAGATTATGCACGTAAATTAAGGCAACATAAAATGAGGTTTTCAATTTAAGGTAGCAGAGATGTATTGAATTGCTTAAAGACTATGATATTACCATTTTGTTCCATCCCGGGAAGGCCAATGTTGTGGCCGATGCATTGAGCCGGAAAGCTATTAGTATGGGCAGCTTGGCGTATAATCCAGTTGGGGAGAGACCCAGTGCAGTTGATGTTCAGGCGTTAGCTAATCAGATGGTGAGACTGGATATTTCTGAGCCCAGTTGGGTTATGGCTTGTGTGGTAGCTCGGTCTTCTTTATATGACCGTATTCGAGAGCGCCGGTATGATGATCCACACTTACTCGCCCTCAAGGACAGAGTTCAACATGATGATGCCAGAGATGTCACTATTAATGGTGATGGTGTGTTGCGGATGCAGGGTCGGATATGCGTGCCCAATGTTGATGGCCTTCGTGAGTTGATATTAGATGAGGCCTACAGCTCGTGGTATTCTATTCATCCAGGTGCCGCAAAGATGTATCAGGATTTGACAGCATTACTGGTGGAAGAAGATGAAGAAAGATATTGTGAATCATGTGGCACGGTGCCTAAACTGTCAGCAGGTCAAGTATGAGCATCAGAGACCTGGTGGTGTGTTCTAGCGTATTGATATTCCCAAGTGGAAGTGGGAAAGGGTCACTATGGACTTTGTTAGTGGACTCCCTCGGAGTGCAAGGAAGTTTGATTCAGTTTGGGTGGTTGTGGATAGGCTGACCAAGTCAGGTGACTTCATTCCAGTGAGTACTACATACTCCTTGGAGTGGCTGGCTGAGATATTCATCCGCGAGATTGTGAGATTGCATGGAGTTCCCATTTCTATCATATCATACAGAGGTACCCGGTTCACTTCTCACTTCTAGAGGACATTTCAGCGAGAGTAGGGTTCACAGGTAGAGCTGAGCACAGCATTTCATCCACAGACGGCTGGGTAGTCTGAGCATACTATTCAGATACTGGAGGACATGTTGCGTGCTTGTGTTATTGACTTTGGTGGTTCATGGGTTGATTACTTGCCTCTTGCAGAGTTTGCTTATAATAATAGCTATCAGTCCAGCATTCAGATGGCACCGTATGAAGCTTTATATGGGAGGCGGTGTAGGTCTCCAGTCGGTTGGTTTGAGCCCGGCGAGGCTAGGTTGTTGGGGACAGAGTTAGTTCAGGATGCCTTAGACAAGGTGAAGGTGATTCAGGAGAGACTTCGCACAGCTCAGTCGCGTCAGAAGAGTTATGCAGATCGAAAGGTCCGAGATGTGTTTTATTCAGTAGGTGAGAAGGTGTTAGTGAAGGTTTCGCCTATGAAGGGCGTTATGAGGTTTGGAAAGAAAGGAAAGTTGAGCCCAAGGTTCATTGGACCTTTTGAGGTGCTTAGGAAAGTTGGGGAGGTGGCCTATATGCTTGCTTTGCCACCCGGTTTGTCGTGAGTTCACCCGGTGTTCCATGTATCTATGCTCCGGAAGTACGTTGGAGACCCGTCACATGTGTTTGACTTCAGCACGATACAGTTAGATGAGGACTTGACCTATGATGTGGAGTCGGTAGCCATTTTGGGTCGACAGGTTCATAAGATGAGATCCAAGGACAAAGATTTAGTAAGAGTGCAGTGGAGAGGTCGTCCCGTAGAGGAAGCAACTTGGGAGACCGAACAGGAGATGCGGAGCAGATACCCACACTTATTTCACACTGCAGGTATGTTTCTTAACCCGCTCGCGGACGAGCGTTTGTTTAAGTTAGGGAGAATATAACGACCTGACTCGTCGTTATGGGAGTTATTACCCCGTTTTCTTCATTTAACACTTCAATATGCTTATATATATGTGTTTGGAAAGTTAGAAGCAAATCGGAAAGAATTTAGATAGAAATGAGGTCATATACCGCTTTATGAAAAGGATAGTTTGGAAAAGTCAACTGAATGTTGACCGGTGAGCTAGATAGGTTGGAATTGAATTATGAGAATTCGACTAGTTTTGGGGGATCATTTATGACTTAGGAGAGCAATCGGAAATGAATTCGGAGGTCCGGTGTGGTTTTAGCCTTGAATTGGCTAAGGTTGAATTTTGGCGAAATTTGAACGATAAGTGAGATTTTGATCCGGGAGTCGGAATGGAATTCCGATAATTTCTGTAGCTTTGTTATGTGATTTTTGATATGTCTGCAAATTTTTAGGTCATCGGACATCGTTTGATCGGGTTTTGGATTGAATGTTAGTTTCGGAAGTTTTGAAGAAACTTAGACTTGAATCCATGTGAAAATGGTGATTTTGATGTTTATGATGGTGTTTTTATGATTGGAAAAAGTCCGTATCGTGTTTTGGAGTATGTTGGTGGTTTTCGTTGGGGTCCCGGGGGCCTCGAGATGAATTCGGACCATCAACCGGGCATTTGGAACTTGGAGAAAATTGCAGAAAATTGCAGAAAACTGTGCAGGGCTATAAGCCTTCGCGTTCGCGAGGCTAAGGTCGCTCTTGCGTAGGCTAAGTGGGAATGAGCTTCACGTTCGAGTGTCTGCAGGTCGCTTTCGCGAAGGAGGAAAATGGATCGCATCGTGTTCGTGATCAACATGTCGCGTTCGCGAAGGAGAACGAGAGAGTGCATCGCGTTCGCTGGAGGGGCGACGCGAACATGTAGAAGAAAATCCGGGCGGTTGGGAAATTGTGCTTCGCGAACGCGTGGGAGGCATCGCGTTCGCGAAGAGTAAAACTGAGCTGGGCACCGCGAACACGTGGGAGGTCGCGCGAACACGTAGAGCAAAACGGTCTGGCAGTGAATTAAATTTCAGCACAGACCAGTCGCGGGTTCATTCACCAAAAACACAAATTTTGAGCCCTAGAGAGAGAAACTCATGGGAAAACGCTGGGAATTCATCGGGTATTCATCGGAGGTAAGTTTCTTGACTCAAAAACATAATTTTATGGTAGAATTAACATCAATCTTCATGAATTTGTGTAGAAACTGTGAAGAATTATGGCCTAGGTATTGAAAACGAAAATTTGACTTTTGAAAGGCCATTCGAACTCCATTTTTGATAACTTTTATATGCACGGACTCGTGGCGAGACGAGGATCGCATTGGTACTAATTTTGGAATTTTTCGGGCAGCGGGCCCGGGGTCGGGTTTTTACCAACTTAGTGCATTTACTTGTATTTCGTATAAATTGAATTGGGTTATGTTTCTTTGACCCGTAAATGACATAATTGTTGTGGTTTGACTAGATTCTATGCGCGAGGCTAGAGGTGAGTAGTTTGTGTATATGGTAGCCTGAGGGTTCGAAACCCCGGCTTAGCACATAGTGACGCTAGTAGGGCGTAGCTCGCACCCCATGGCAGGTGCGGGTTTGATTGTGACTGGGGATTGAGACTTAGTCCATCCCGGATGAGTATAATATGATAATTGTGGTTGAAAAACACCATGTTTCATATAATTGAGGGTTGTAAACCGTGTTTGGGTCCTTGTGCCGACCTGTAGTATCCCTAGGGGATAGTTATATATGCAATAGCTATACTTGCTTAATCACTGATCTCAGTCCTGGATTGGAAATCACCGTATTGAAATAATAAGTCACCTGTTTTTGGGAAAATTAATAAAAGTCAAAGTATTTTCATAATTTATGAACTGGAACCTGGAAATAAATAATTTGAGTTGTTGTGTGACTTATATGCTTGTTGTGGACTAAGGATGGATCGGGTTGCATGCCACAGGGGTTGATATGAGGATCGGGCTGCACGCCGCAGCGGTATTGTGCTTGGGCTGTAGGAGCCCCTCCGGAGTCTGTACACACTCTTAGTGAGTGCCGTCGATGTTAAATGGATCGGGCTACACACCATAGCGGTTATGTGCATTGCTTTTCATCTTTATCTGTGATAATTGTATTGTACTATTGTTGCTAGTTCGTAGGAGGATCGGACTGTAGTTTAGCTTCATTTTGTGGTATTATGTGGTTTTCTTTCTTTCAGCTACTTGTATATATTTATTACTCACTGAGTACTTAGTACTCACCCCTACTCCCTGCACCATTGTGTGCAGATTCAGGTACTCAGGAGAAGTAGACGAGCATTCCAGCTTTTACAGAGTCATATCAAGTTGTTGAGGTAGCTGCCAACGTTCCCAGAACCTAGCTTCTCATCTCTTTCAGTTGTTACTTTATGTTCAGATTTGAGTATTTCCATACAATATTCTCTACTATTGTTCGGTTTTGTTTAGAGGGTCTAGATTTGTGGCTCCAGATCTTTGGGAGTGTTAGTTGTTTTCGCACTTCTCAGTATTTTGTTCGTATTATTATTATTGGAGTTTCTATGACTCATATATTCTTCTTGAGTTTGTCCATTTGGGACTGATATTATTTGTGAAAACGTTGTTGGTTTGGCTGGCCTAGCTTGATTTTTGGGCGCCATTACGACCGGATTTGGGTCGTGACACTTATACGGTATCGTTTGGTCACGAGTCTGGGCAGGCCTGCTTATTTTTTGGTCATGAGTCTGGGCCGACCAGGCTTGTCTTTGGGACTAGTGTGCTTGGGCTTGGTATATATATATGTATATCCTTGTATGTAGCCCAAATACTATATTGTATTTTACATTTTAGCTTGTATTTTAATTATTTCTTGTATTTTCTTTTTGTATTTTATATTTCTCTTTTTGTATTTATTTTCAACTGTTATATTTACTTTACATTCTATTTTTTTCCTGATTTTTCCTTAATTTTATGGTATTTTTGCCATTTTTCTTCTATTTTTCCGGTATTTTTGTATTTTCTTTATTTTTTCTGAATTTTCACATTTTTTCTGATATTTTCTAATTGATTCCTTTTGTAATTTTAATTTCAATTTTATTTTTAAACAAAACACAAGTATTTCAATTAAATCACACAATTGCACACAAAAAATCATTTTTTTATATATTGTTTTATATTGGAACTTAATTGCTTATGGCAAAAATCATGTGCTCACAGACGCGGTGTTAGAAAAGGTCCACGAAGGTCATTGCAGCGCCCATACAGGCAACCAAGCACTCGTGCGATGTCTAATACGGGCCGGATACTACTGGCCCACCATGAAAAAAGACGCGACAGAATACGTCCGCCAATGCGAAAATTTTCAAAAGTTCACCCCCCTGATACATCAACCAGGAGAACCCCTCCACTCGGTCACGTCTCTATGGCCCTTCATCAAATGGGGAATGGACATAGCCGGACCCCTACCTATCGGACGAGGGAAGGTATGCTTCTCATTAGTTTTAACTGACTATTTCTCCAAGTGGGTGGAAGCAGGTGCCTACCGCCAGATCCGCGAGCAAGGAGCATAGGCTTCATCTGGAAGAACATCATATGCCACTTCAGCATCCCCGAAGAGATAACGTGTGACAATGGACGACAGTTCACAGGACAAAAGACAACCGACTTCTTCAATAAATGGCGTATCAAAAGAATACTCTCAACGCCATATCATCCAGCCGCCAACGGCCAGGCAAAGTCGTCCAACAAAACCATACTAAACATTTTGAAGAAAAAACTCGAAGACGCCAAGGGATTGTGGCCCGAGCTGCTGCCAGAAGTACTATGGGCACACAGGACCACCCCCAAATCCTCCACAAGAGAGACTCCCTACTCATTAGTCTAAGGGGCCGATGCCATCATACCGGTCGAAGTCGGTGAACCAAGCCTCAGATACTCGCACATAAGCGGAGAGGAGAACGACGCAAACCGAGTACAAGATTTAGATGAAGCCGAAGAACTGAGGGAAATGGCCCACATTAGGCTAGTGGCCCAAAAACAGCAGGTCGAGAGATACTGCAACAAAAGATAAAAAATCCGTCCGCTCAAGATAGGCGACTATGTGCTAAAGGCCAAGACACTGGCATCCAAAGACCTTAACGAAGGGAAGTTGGGCACCAATTGGGATGGGCCCTAGAAAATCATCGCAGCAGCAGACAAAGGCTCCTTCAAGATAGAAACCATGAACAGAAAGATACTCCGAAACAACGGGAACATCTCTCAACTCAAACGTTTCCACTTCTAAAAGGTATCCCCCAAGCCGTACTCTTTTTTCCTTATCTGATTTTTGTCCCAATCGGGTTTTCTCTTAGAGGTTTTTAATGAGGCGACGAAGGAGATACCCGATAATGTTTACGAGGTTCAAATCTGATACCCCAAGCGTAGCGTCGATCGACACGAATGGCATATCACAGGGACTAGGGCTATGGCCATCTCCAATGTGTGAAAGGCTACGGCCATCTCTAATTAATAAAAGGCTACGGCCATATCCAATGAAGGGAAGGCTACATCCATCTCCAATGAATGAAAATCTATGACCATCTCCAATGTATGAAAGGCTACGGCCATCTCCAGTGAATGAAAGGCTACGTCCACCTCCAATGAATGAAAGGCTACGACCATCTCCAATGTATGAAAGGCTACAACCATATACAATGTATGAAAGGCTAAGGCCTCGACAACGAAAGGAGAGGCTACGGTCTCCTCCATTAAAAACAAAAGGCCAAGGCCTCAACGAAGAAAGGAGAGACTACGGTCTCCTCCATTAAAAACAAAAGGCTAAGGCCTTAACGACGAAAGGAGAGACTACGGTCTCCTCCATTAAAAACAAAAGGCTAAGGCCTCAACGATGAAAGGAGAGACTACAGCCTCCTCCATTAAAAGCAAAAGGCTAAGGCCTTAACGATGAAAGGATAGACTACAGTCTCCTCCATTAAAACAAAAGGATATGGCCTCAACGACGAAAGGAGAGACTACGGTCTCTTCCATTAAAAACAAAAGGCTAAGGCCTTAACGATGAAAGGAAAGACTACGGTCTCCTCCATTAAAAGCAAAAGGCTAAGGCCTTAACGACGAAAGGAGACACTATGGTCTCCTCCATTAAAAACAAAAGGCTAAGGCCGTAATGACGAAAGGAGAAAGTACGGCCTCCTCCATTAAAAACAAAAGGCTAAGGCCTTAACGACGAAAGGAGAGACTATGGTCTCCTCCGTTAAAAACAATAGGCTAAGGCCTTAACAATGCAAGAAGAGACTACGATAAATAAAGGGAAACGCCCCGAACAATACAGAAGTAAAAAAAAAGGACACAAAGAAGGCATAAGCAGTTCTCATGAAGTTTCCAAACAAAATCTTATTAATAAATCACAAGATTACAAAATGATCTCGATTACAAGAAAGAGAAGGAAAAATCCTACCTAACCACCATGACCCCTATTACCCTCCTTCGCACCGGCCGCGCCGTATTCGCCTTGGAAAACCTTATCGATCCAGGACCCGGTGCCCAGCTGGTCCACATCCGCAAAAGAGTCACCCGTTTGGCCCGGAGAGTCGGGGTCATACCCACAAGCTTCACGTGCAACCCTGACCAGGCGACGCTGAGCTTCAACCTCTGCCTCTGTGGATCTACCAACGATCAACAACTCCTCAAACACGGTCCACCTCGCCTCAGCGTACACGAGCATGTCATGAGCCTTGCGGGATGTGTCGCTAGCTGGGGCAACGATCTCTACCTGTTGAGGAACGGCCGCCTCGGCCGTGGCTGTCTTGAGCTCGGCAGTAAGGGTATCAACCCTGGCATGCAACTCTGCCGCCTCTATCATCGCCACGCGAACAAGGTCCAACTTCCCCTCCCGCTGCTGGAGAAGACTTTCCAACTCAGTATTTCGGGTCACAGCAACCAGCAAGTCCGTGTCTGCCTTCTCCAGTTGGGCCGTACACTTTTGCAACTGCTCCTCCGCCACCTTCAAGCCCTCACGAAAGACCCAAAATTGAGGGTCTTGAGTGTAGACGTCCTCCAGTGTCCAATGCTTATCCCGTACCTCTCGGTACTTTTTTGACTCCTTTCGGAGGGCAGCAGCCTTCTTCCGCTCCCTCCGGCCCCGCTCCACCTCCAATATGAGGGTTTGTAAAAAAGTAAAAACAAAGACAAGTCAAAATGATGAAAAAACCTTAGGATTCTAGAGAAAACAAGGCGAAGCAACGACCGAATCATACCTGTAAGGCAGCACAAGCAACTCGACGAGACAGGTCTCTGTCGTTTATGGACTTTAGAGATTCTGCCTCGGCAGCCCCGCACAGCAAGGACATGTCCGTTGCGGCCTGCTCACTCTCCAACTACAGATTATATCCAGTGGGGATCATAAGCTAACGATTGGGACCCATTACCGTCATGTCTACCCAGGCATAATCCTGCTACGGCATGTCCGTGGGATCAGGAGCCTGTTCGGAAGCAGCCTCCTCCTCGTCTATAACCTCACTGGCAACAGCCGGCGCGCTATCATCCTCGACATGTGATAATAGGTGAATTTGACTATAATTATCCCCTAAATAATCACACTTTGTTATGGTATTTATGTTGTTTATGAGGACACAATGCTTTGATTAGTGTTTGTTTGTGTGTTATAGGTACATGTGATGCAATGGATGCTAAGAAGAGCTATTTTGGAGTCATATATTGATGAAAAGGCCAAGAGAAGAGCTAAAGTGAAAAGAGCTGGAAGAAGCAGAGAAAAATCCGCAGGACTGTTACTCCGCGGTTCATTCGCGGTCGCGGGTGAGCCGCGAATATTGAAGCCCTCTCAAGTTTACTGTTCGTGGTCCACTCGCGGCCGCGAACCAACCGCGGAAGGCGACGCACAGTAATCCTAATTGGACTCAAACTTAGTTTTTTAGCCTAAAACCTCTATATAAACTCCTAGTTTTCCCAATAGAGGCATGTTGTCTTTATTTCAATACTTTTGTAAGATATTTAGAAAGAGAGAATCCTCTCAACTCCTTTTTTTTATTTTATATCGAGTATTTATTTATGATTTCAATTATTATTCTTGTTTCTTTGAGCATGAGTAGCTAAATCCTTTTCTAAGGTTTTGATGGAACCTATTGGGTGATGAACTTATCGTTTATGTGATTACAAATTGTGACTTAGATTTCTATTTGTTCAACTTCATTCTTGTTGTAGTTAATTGATAGGATCCCCAATTAGTTGTGCCTATTTAGTGTGCATAACTTGGAAAAAAGTGCATATTTAGGTATATTGTTGAACACCACCACACCTAGGTTACTGGAGGAATCTTTAACTTTAGGCGTAAAGACGGGGTTAGGAATAACGAAGTTTTGGGTGCAATCTTAAGTGAACTATTCAAATTAAATCTAGCTAGGGTAGCTCGGGAGAGTGCACTAGTAAATTATTGTAATTGCTCGGGAGAGGGTTACTGACTAAACTAAAACAGTGAACGCCACGAGGACCGACTGGTCCAGAAAGCTTGATGACGCACTATGGGCTTATAGAACAGCATTCAAGACACCAATTGGCATGTCGCCATACAAATTGGTGTTTGGGAAAGCTTGTCACCTACCGGTTGAATTAGAGCACAAAGCTTGGTGGGCACTGAAACAATTGAATCTCAACTTGGACGAAGCAGGTAAATCAAGGCTAACTGGGTTGCATGAATTAGAAGAATTTCGGTATCTAGCTTTTGAGAGTATTAGATTATATAAAGAGAGAATAAAGCGGATTCATGATCAAAATATTGTTGAGCAAAACTTCAAAAGCGGGGACAAAGTACTATTATACAATTCAAGATTACGATTGTTCCTAGGTAAATTGAAATCAAGGTGGTCAGGACCCTTCAAGGTAATTGAGGCATTTGAGTTAGGAGCTGTGGAAATTCAAACTATGGTGGATCACGCACATTCAAGGTAAACGGACAGCGGTTGAAACTTTACATAGGCTTGGATGACACTGAGGACAAGGTAGAATTGCAGTTGGATGAACCTCAAAGGTCTAGCGAGCCTTAAAATGGGCTAAGTTGAGTCGTGTCGCGATGTTAAATCAGGCGCTACGTGGGAGGCAACCCACGAACATGTTGTATGTATTTTCATTATAGTTAGTATTAAGTAAAATAAAAGAAATTAAAAAAAATTTGCTGAACCACAGAGAAAAATTTCAGAGAAACTCACTGTCCGCGGTCCATCCACGACCGCGGATGAATCGCAGAAAAGTGACCTCTCTGAATTTTCTCTGTTTGCTGTCCATTCACGGCCGCGAACCAACCGCACAAAATGACCCTTCTGAATCGCGACTGTTCGCGGTCCATCCGCAGCCGTGAACGAACCGCGAACATACGCGGCCAGTTCCGCGGTGAGTGAAAATTAAAGTTTTTTTTTTATTTTCTCCCCCCCCCTTCTTTAAAACCTAAAAACCCAACCCCTCTCTCCCAAAACTCCAAATCAGCCGCCCCCCTCTCCAAATCTCTATCTTTCTCTAACTCAAAATCCTCTCCCTTCTCTCTACAAATTCTCAACCCCTTCTTCTCCAAATCATCCCCTTCTTCCACCCTACTCCTCCATTGCTATAACTAGTAAGTCTCTCTACTTTTTCTCTTTTATTTTGTTTTTATTTAAGTTCTTGAATGTTTATTTTGTAGAATTAATTAGATAATGTTAGTTTAGGGTATTGCATGAATATTACTTGGTTTCTTGTTGCACATTGAATGCTTCCATGAATTTCTCTTAAGGAACCTTGTTATATGATTGAAGTTTGGAAAAGATTGGGTTGTTAGGCCTCCAAGTGAGTTTATGAGAGACCCAAAAGTATTTTGACCATATGTGTTGGTTGGTTAGCCAAGTTGGGCAATTTATCCTTGATCACAATTGATTAATGTAGTTTTAGGAGACATAATGCCCAACTCATGAATTGGTTATTGTTGTATTTTATTGGGGATGGATTAAGCTGATTGGGTAACATTTGAAGTGCTCAAATAATTAAGTGTGGGGTGCTTGAATAGGCATGTGTAAAATAGTTAGATAAAGAAACTAAGTATAGGAGTATGAGGTGATTGCACGAAAAATAGTCAATTGTGATATTTCACGGATGGCGAAGTCTGAGTAGCCTTCCGATGACTGACAGTTTACAAAATTTTTGGCTATCTTATTTGTGCAGGATCATGGCCCCAAAGAGATCTCGACATGGTGCTAGCTCTTCAAGGCAACCGACTTATGATGAGTCCAGGTTTGCTTGCGAAGAAGCGGAGAATGGATTTCACATTAAGGCGGCCAAGAAATGTCTCCAAGAGGTAGAAGTTGACCGGATAGCTATCCGCTTGGAGAAGCCTAAAATATATGATGAGATTCGCAAGCGCGAGATGGAGTTCCTCTTTGACTCACCTCCTAATGTGAACAAGATGCTTGTCCGGAATTCTACGCCAATGCTCCTTACGCTATGGTCAGAAGGGTATTCGTTAGAGGTAAGCATGTCGATGCCCATATTCCTACTATTAGACAGATACTTAGATTGCCAATGCACACTAGTGATGTCGACTATTACCATGATAGGCCAGGTGTCACATGGGACATGCTAATTGAGGCCTTATGTGTAGACGGCATCCCTGTGTGGATTAGAAATAAGACTCTGCACTCTAACTGCTTTACACACACAGCTAAATATTGGTTCTCTATAATATGCAACCGGATCTTGCCCTCGAGCAACACCACGGATGTTATCTTTAATAGGGCACTTTTAACTTGGTGTTTTGTAACACATCAGGATGTTGACATCGCCCGCTTAGTTAGTGATGAGATGGTATTAAGGGGATCCCTCACTGCCAAGGGTTTTTATTACCCATCTCTTGTCACTACACTGTGTCTCCTCCATCAGACCCCAGTAACTGCCACTGATGGTGAGCTACTACCAAAAGCTCCATTTAGAGCTGCTCAAATCCGGGTTGGACGAGACATAACCCCAATTGACTTGGATGAGGAGGATGATCCTGTACCGGTTTCCCGGACCAGGCACTCCACGGATTCAGCCGGACCTTCCAGGCCTGCTCCTCGTGGAGCAAGTATGTCTAGGTCCGAGTCCTCACGACCTATGCTTAGGTCCATGGATGAGGAGGTTGCTGATCTGTGCACCTCCGTTGATGGCTTGCACACACGGCTAGACGCTATGTCTACAAGGCAAGACCGGTCAAAAAACAGGTTTGTGGCATGGCTCAGAGCACTTGGACGAGCATGTCACGTCGACCCATCCACCGTCTCCGACTCCGAGTGAGTCTCGGGTAAGTTTTCTTGCCCCTCTTGTGCTTTATTTTTTATTTATGTCATGGGGACATGACATATTTTTAAGTGTGGGGTGGGTGACTTATCTTGTACATGATGTATATATTAGTTGTAGTAGTTAATATAAAATAATAAAAACACAAAAAAATCATAAAATTTTAAATATACAAAAATATGAGTAGAGGACTCTTCCTGATGACAGACTATTTAGGACAAGTACTCTTGAGGGAAGTAGTCCACGTAGGAATTTTTTTTTCTTTTTTTTTTCTTTTTATAGGTAGTGTTTCATCTCCCCCTTTGTTTTTCTTTTGATCGCGGTTCTTTTCCAAGGGTTTTTATTTGAACCGGGTTAGGTAGATTTTTTTTCTTTTATTAGGATTAGAGGAAAAAGGGCAACATGTAACCCCGAATATGCACATTAGCAAAAGCGTAAATTGAACTTGAGAATGTATCTTCTAGGATTAACTGTAGAATCTCAATATGCCTTAAACTGCACAATAATGCTTGCTTGAACATCGATAGGACTTTGTAGATAAACTGGATTCCAAATGAGTTTCATGCCATGTGTGTTTGAGGTTTTACTTATATTGTATGCTTTACATGATGCCTAGAACTTGCCCTATGTGTTTGCAAAGCGAAATAGAAGTTGTTTGGTTGTAGAAAGGATAGAGGAATTTCTTTGTGTAACCCCATATACCAATAGACATGAATTCACCCGTACATTATATCTTAGTTAACCCCTTTGAGCCTAAAGCCTATTCTTTGATAACCCTTGAATGTTCATCAAATATGTATAATGTTCTACTTTACCTCCTAGAAGCACTTGTATTGTAATGAATATGCAAAAGTTTAAGTATGGGGTGAAGGGAAATTGAAAAAGGAAAAATCAAGAATTAATGGTAGAAAATAGTGAACTGGCCAAAATAATGTTGCAAAGCAATGAGAAAAAGAGCTATATCACTGTATATATGAAAATTAGAAAGACCAGTTACACTAACAAAAGAAAAGTGGGGATTAAAAGCAAATAAAGGTGAAGGAATGTTTATGGGAGACATAAGGAAGAAAACTAAAAGGGAAGTTGTGAAAAGAAAAAGAAAAGTGCTTAGTGAGGTTAGTCACTATGACCAAAAGTATCCTACACGTCCCATAGCCAATATTACAACCCTTAAAGACCTCTTGATCTATGATTGAATAACTCGATTAGTGGAGTATTACACTAGGGGAAAGCCTATGGTGTGTCTGTATGCATATGAATGTTCTTTGTTGAGAGTGAGTGAATTTGTCCGATATTTATAAGTTCCATGTTCTGAATTGTTTATGTGTGGAAACTTCTCTCAATAAACTATGTGACGGTGTGTAATTCAAGAGGAAGAAGGTAAATTTGCAAGTTTTTGGTAATAATTAGAGTAAGCAATAATGTGCTGGCATAAGAGTTTACGGTTAGGTAAGGATTGTGCATATCTTAGGTTAATCATGAAAAATAGCTTTTGTGACATAATTTGGGGGAGACATAAATAAAATTGGCCTTAAGTGTGATTAAGGTTGCTCGAGGACGAGCAAAGGTTTAAGTGTAGGCTATTGATAATAGGTGAATTTTACTATCATTATGCCCTAAATAATCACACTTTGTTATGGTATTTATGTTGTTTATGAGGACAAAATGCTTTGATTAGTGTTTGTTTGTGTGTTATAGGTACGTGTGATGCAACGGATGCTAATAAGAGCTATTTTGGAGTCATTGATGAAAAGGGCAAGAGAAGAGCTAAAGTGAAAAGAGCTGGAAGAAGCAGAGAAAAATCCGCAGGACTGTTCCTCCGTGGTTCATTCGCGGTCGCGGATGAACCGCGAATATTGAAGCCCTCTGAAGTTTACTGTTCGCGGCCCGCTCGCGGTCGCGAACCAACCGCGGAAGGTGATGCATAGTTATCCTAATTGGACTCAAACTTAGTTTTTTAGCCCTAAAACCTCTATATAAACTCCTAGTTTGCCCAATAGAGGCATGTTGTCTTTATTTCAATACTTTTGCAAGATATTTAGTAAGTGAGAATCCTCTCAACTCCTTCTTTTTATTTTATATCAAGTATTTCTTTATGATTTCAATTATTATTCTTGTTTCTTTGAGCATGAGTAGCTAAATCCTTTTCTAAGGTTTTGATGGAACCTATTGGGTGATGAACTTATCGTTTATGTGATTACAAATTGTGACTTAGATTTCTATTTGTTGAACTTCATTCTTGTTGTAGTTAATTGGTAGGATCCCCAATTAGCTGTGCCTATTTAGTGTGCATAACTTGGAAAAGAGTGCATATTTAGTTATATTGTTGAACACCACCACACCTAGGTTATTGGAGGAATCTATAACTTTAGTCATAAAGATGGGGTTAGGAATAATAAAGTCTTGGGTGCAATCTTAAGTGAACTATTCAAATTAAAGCTAGCTAGGGTAGCTCGGGAGAGTGCACTAGTAAATTATTGTAATTGCTCGGGAGAGGGTTACGATACACATAGCGTTCATGATTGATAGAATATATTAACAATTTGTATAAGTATAACGATAAGGGATTCCATCAATAGGAGAAATCAATACCTTAGTCCTTCTCCATATTATTTTTACTCAACATTCAATTATTTCTTTTAAGCATTCTTAATTCTTGCAAAGTAGTTAGTCGAAATCCATACACAAATATACTCTAAATTTTGGGAACTTGATTCAAAAGTACTCTTGGGTTGTGAAAGTTGTGATTGATAGGTTAATTCTCCGTGGGATCGATCTTGGACTTATTAGACCAGGTTATATTGACTACGACCATTTCTTGGACGTGAATCAACATGCGGAGGAGCGGCATTTCTCGTGACCTTCCTTAAGAGGGTCGCTCTCTCCGATCAGATGGCGTCACCCATGAAGACCAGTCTCGGCTCAGGGCGGCAAGTAATCACCTCCCTCTGTTCCACGACCACCCATTTTCCAAGGAGTAGCCCACGCCTCTTCCGCTCCAATAGTTCATCGTCCGATGGAGCTTCCTCTTTAACAGGAAGAGGTGGAGGCCAAATGTCCACTGTGGACGTCGGGTCAATCACCTGCTCAATTACGGGACAAGACATCCCGGGAATGTCAGCAAAGACCGACTCATGAATTATAGCGTCACCCTCCGGACGGGCAGCATCGGCAACATTGTCACCAGAGACTCCCATGTCCGCTCGATCATCCTCAGGCTGAACAGCCTCAAGGATATTCTCACTCACGAGAAACACGAGTTCGGAATCCGACGACGAGAAATTGGCGGCACGACATCTCTGTCTCCGCGGTACACTCCCAGCTGCCAAACACAATTAAATAAGTGTGTCAGATCTAAAAATGATGACGTCCAAATGAAAGACAAGTTCGCCAAATCAAAAGTCACCACCATACCTAGAAAGCCATATTTCGTAGTGAATGTGACCCACGTCCTACACTCCTCAGCAAAGGGGATCAACCACCCCACCCAGACTTTTATGTCTGGTATGGATTGGGGCGTACTCGCCCTCACTATATCCATAAAAAAATATTGAGACGACGAAAAGTCAAATAGACGTAAAGAAAGTCAACATAAGAAATAATACTTACGGTTGTTGTTCCACGCCTCGGGAAATTCGGCCGGGTCTGATACCAAGTCCGAGGTGTAGACGAAAAAGTATTTCAGCCACAATTGACGGTTGGGTTTAGCGTCCGCCTCCACAACCAGGACCTTCGTCCCTCTATTTTTTAGCTGAAGCATTGTCCCTATCATGAAGCCGGGACTGAACATCTGCAGCATGTGGTATACTGTGACGTCTAAGCTGGCTTTCTCAGAGTACGTCGTTAGTATACGACATATCTTCCATGTATAGGGAGTAAGCTGAGCCGGACATACATTATAGCACTGGCACAGCTCCTCCGCCAATGGATAGATGGGGAGTTGTACCCCATTAAGAAAGGGTACTCGTAAAAGGCGCAGAACCCCAGCCTATGTACATTGGCAAGGTCCCTTCCAGTCGCCTGCATAACGGTCGCCTCCGTTTAGGAGAGGTTCAGTGTAAGTAGACCTCTCCCATGCAGGTGTATTCACTTTTGTCGGGAAATCCCTCCGAACTTATAGTTCGCGGGAGAGGAGATTATCTACAGATAAGGGGACGAGCGTTTTGCGAGGTTTCTTGCCTTCTGCGGCGACTACCCTTAGCCATTTTAGAGGTTCTTTATGCTAAAAGTATAACGGTGAGACACAAGGTCAACGTGAAAAGTTACAGTTCTATCAAGAAAAGCTGAGAAATAAAAATATTGGAAAGCTTTCTGATGATCCAAAGAAGGGAAAGTCTTGAAATCGTTCACTATTTATAATAAGTCATTACACGAGATTCGAAGATTTTTGCACCAGAAAAGAGGCGGGAAACCAAAACGTCAAATCGCCTTTATGGCCTGCCTCGAGAACAACAACAATTATGACACACGTCATCAGCAAACGACGGTTCAGAAGAACATGCCACGTGTATGTATATAGATAGATCCAATACGTGTCAACTTTATCCACCCATTGCAGATATGCCGAGTACATCTCCAATAGGTGGAGGGACTAACTGTATGGGGACAAATTGGATGTAAGACGGGGCAAGCACGTATACACATATAGCCGACTCGGATGTAATACGGGTCGAGCACGTACCCTTGTGCGGCCGTAGACATCGGATGACACCCTCTTTTGTGTCCGTACGATGAAAAGGGTATGCCCTCGACTGTAGTGGTGTATCAACAGGCTCGCTCGAGCAGACGTCCCGACTTCCCATCCCCTATATCTTCGTTGTAATAGTAATAGCTTTGGGACGATGTAATGTGTCGGTGAGGGGGTCATCCTTCTATATAAGGAAGGGTCCCCCTCATTTGTAAGACAAGTATTATTGATCATTAATAATACAACTCTCTCTTGCTCTATCATTTTCTCTCTATTTTATCTTTTTATTGCTTAGTTGCTCAAACACTTCATTAAGATCCACTACATTCTTACACGGACAACCTGTATATGAATCAAAAGATCGATCCTTCAGATATATTACCATTGATTCTGATTTTCCCTTTATATAATCTTTGATTATCCGTAAGTCATAAAGCAACCGATAGATTTTGGGTCAAATAAATATCAAGTGGCGGAGCCACATTAAAGCAAGGTTTCAAGCGACACCCCATCGCCAGAAAATTATGCTATTTTGCTAGATAAATGTCTTTATCTTATGTATATTTACTATACGTTAACTCTCATTGACTTTTCGATGTATCTAATTATTTATATTTTGATACCCCTTGATGAAAATTTTGGATCCGCCACCGAACTATCCCTTTTAGATTTCTTGCATACCCCTTGAATTTTTCTAAAGTACAATTGTTAAATTTCACTCAATTATTGGTTTTCGAGTATGCATATAATGTGATGACTTGTAACGACCCGGCACGTCGTTACGGAAATTACCACCCCGTTATGTTGCATTTACATATCTTATGCTTTTATATCAGTGTTAGAACCTATCGGATGAGTTAGGAATGAATTGAATTGAAAATGAAGCAAATAGCATGTTTGAAGGAAGTTTGAATATGGAAAGTCAACCTAGAGTTGACTATCGAGTTAGAGTGCTCGGAATCAGATTCTGATGATTCGACTAGTTTTGGGGGATCATTTATGACTTAGTAGAGCAATTGGAATTGAATTTGGAGGTCCGGTGTAGTTTTAGGCTTGAATTGGCTAAGGTTGAATTTTGGCAAAAACCGGATGGAAGGTGAGATTTTGATCCGGGGGTCGGAATGGAATTCCGACAATTCCTATAGCTTCGTTATGGGATTTTGGATATGTCCGCAAAATTTCAGGACATTCGGACGTCGTTTGATCGGGTTTTGGATTGAATGTTAGTTTTGAAAATTTTGAAGAAACGTAGGCTTGAATCCGTGTGTAATTGGGGATTTTGATGTTTAGGATGGTGTTTTTATGATTAGAACAAGTTGAAACGTGTTATGGGGTATGTTGGTGGTTTTCGTTGGGGTCCCGGGGGCCTCGGGTTGATTTCGGGGTCCAAACGGACCATTTCTTCTATTTTTGAACTGCTGTTGGCTGCTGGTTTTGTTGCAGACGGATGCTCTATGCGATCGCGTAGAGTAGATGCGATCGCATAGAAGGATGGAGGTGAGCCCCAGAGTTGTTCTATGCGATCGCGTAATAGGAGATGCGATCGCATAGGTATGGAAACTGCCACTCTGCGATCGCAGGGTCACTTGTGCGAGCGCATAGGGTAAAATGATCCGGGGTGCCTAAGAAGCTTATTGTTCTATGCGATCGCGTGGTCGGTTTGCGATCGCATAGTAGTAATTTGGAGCCGGGGTGTGATGTTCTACGCGATCGCGGAGAGGAAGTGCGATCGCATAGCCTTAATTAATTCGAGCTATCATTTGTTCTACGCGATCGCAATGATGGGATGCGATCGCATAGTGTAAACGCCTGGGCAGATTCTTTAATTACAGAAACATTTCATTACGGGTTTCATTTCATAAACCCCCATTATTGAGCTCTAGAGTGAGAAAGTGACGGGAATTGCTAGGAGAACATCGGGATATTATCGGAGGTAAGTTTTGTGGTTTAATTACCCGCTTTTATCATGAAATCATGGGTTATTTCTATGGAAATGGAGGATTAATGTGGGTTTAAGCCATAGGCCTAAATTGTAGAAAAATACCGATTTGAGCGGGCATATGGAGTCCGAATTTGGTAAATTTTATATGTATGGAATCGTGGCGAGACGGGGGTTCTGGAAATATGAGTTTCGAAATTTTTCGAGATGTGGGCCCGGGGCTCGGGTTTTGCAAATTTCGTGATTTTTAATATTTTTCGAGTTTTTTCGATTGGGTTATGTTCCATTAGCCTATTTTGATATATTTGTACTGATTTTGGCTAGTTTGGACGTGCGTGAATGCCGGTTCGAGGAGCTAAGGCGTCGTGGGCATGAGTTTTCGTCGGTTCGAGGTGGGTAATACTTGTAAATGATGTCCTGAGGGTTATTAAACCCCGGACTTGCACATCTTAGTGCTGTGTTGAGGTGACTTGCACGCCGGATAACGGGCGTGCGGTAGAGCACCATTGGGGATTGTGACTTGGTCTGTCCCGCGTAATAAATAATAACACCTAATTGTTGAAAATGAATTGGACTAATTATCATGTTTGGGTTTCGTGCCAATTATTTGAATCCTTCAAGGATTGATATCACTATTTTGATAACACTGTGCATATTTTATTCTAAATTTAAGGTTTAAAATGGAATATTTGCTATTCAACATTTTTATAAGGTTATGAAAAACTTGAACAAGGTCTTAATAACATTTTTGCTGTGAGCTAATGTGATATTGTTGCCCGTAGGGTTTTCTTGATTATCTGTTAAACTGATTGGGGCCGAGGGCCATATGTTAGGGCATGGCATTCATATGAGCATATGCATACACATGCATGGATCGGACTGCACGCCGCAGTGGTATATGGATCGGGCCGCAGCAGGTGTGATATTAATATTGTGCTTGGGCTATAGAAGCCCCTCCGGAGTCTGGACCCCCCCAGTGAGCACGGGTACCCAAAAGGATCGGGCTACACGCCGTAGCGGTCATATGCATTGCATGGCATACATACATTGGTTTACGTGTACTACGTGGCATAACATTTAGCACTCATACATTACTGGTACACATGCATTAGTTGCTTTATTGACCAGATCTCCTGGTGTAAATTGATAAGGAGTGCTGAGCCCGAGGGGCTGATTTGAGTGCGGACTTGCACTGTTTGAGATTGTTCCAGGTATGGGTATGTTATCATGAAATAAAGTAGCTAAAATTGAGATTTCTAATCATCTACTCACATATGCTGAAAAGGAATAAAATGATAGTGTTTTGAATTTTAATGATAGTTATGTATTGTGTAGCAAGAGATAGTGCCTTGCGTGGTTTTCTTCCCTTCAGCATTATTTACTTTTATTACCGCTGAGTTGGAAGTACTCACACCCGACTCCCTGCACCTTGTGTGCAGATCCAGGTACACCATAGTGGAGCTGATTCTATTGCGGCTCGGGAGTGCTTTTGGACAGTCGAGGTAGCTGCCAGCGTTCGCAGGACCTGATTCTCTAGTTTGTCTGTATTTTGTTCTGATCATCCCACACTTGTGCACATTTATATTCACTATTTACACTTTGTATACTCTGTAGAGGCTCATGACTCTTGACCCTTCGGTCTATGGGAGTTGGCACGTGTTGGGACTTGGTTCCCTGTTTTTAATATATCTATCACTGTTATGCTTAAATTGGATAAAGTGAGCCTGTGGCTTCGTGGTTATTGTTGATTGGTCGGGCTGGCCTAGCAGTATGTTGGGCGCCATCACGACCGGATTTGGGGTCGTGACAAGTTGGTATCAGAGCCTAGGTTTACTAGGCCTCGTGAGTCTTGAGCCGGTTAGTAGAGTCTTGTGGATCGGTATGGGGACGCCTGTACTTATCCTCGGGAGGCTGCGAACCTTTAGGAAACACTTCACATTTCTTGGAATTCTTATCGTGCGTACTTGATTCAGCTTGAGATACATTTTTGAAATTACTTCCGCACGTCTGTGTACGCATCGAGCGCTCAGTAATATAATTGTCTTATGGCTTGCAATTCCCCGATCGAGGGGCGAGATATAATCTCCGTGAGTTCATGTTGGGCCAGTCGGGAGGACTCGAGGCCAGATCCTTGTCTATGGCTTGAACACCAAGGATTTAATTTTGCGAGTCGGTATTATGAAGTTCATACGATCGGTATTGATCCTTATTGTGCAAATGGCAGTTTGATAATGGGAGAGTTGTAAGGTATTCAGTTCTTATTGTGATTTGATATGTAGCCCTAGCTATGGGCGTGAGAAATAATTATCATATCTCGTAATTGGATGGTAAAGTGCCTTATGTGTAGTGGAACGAGTTTAAACTCAGGAAGACTAAAGTGATTTTGATATGTGTTATGATTCGTATAGTATTGAGACTTAATGTTGTTGAAATACATTGTGATATCTTGTTGAGTTGTGGAAGTATTGTTAGAATGGTTTGGTGATTCTCTGGCAGGTGGATAGGCCAATTTACAAAGGAAACTCTGCCAAAAATTTTGGAAAATTCGGGATTGAGAAAAGATTTTTGTCACCTAAAGAGGGGGGCGTAACTGTTGTGTGTGAATGAATGCAAGAATTGCAAAAGAGTTAATATTTATGATGATTCGAATCTCCGTCGAAGCTTGAAAATGACTTGAGTTTAATCTAACTAGAACTTTGTGGCATCATTTGAGTAGGAATGCTATGAGTAGCTAGAAGTGCCTTGACGTATGGCTCAGTGCCAAGTTGGGGAGGTTGTTGTTGGTTAACTGATTGCACTGTTGTGTGTTGTGTTGGCTCTGTCTCTAAGTATGTTGGGAAAATTCTAATAAAAGTTATAGTGCTTCGTAGATGTGAAGAAATACTAGGATGTTGTGAACTTATGTTGGTAAAGAATATTCACCGTATAGAAAAGAAAGATAGCTGATTGTATCTGTAAGTAATCATGTACTGCGGTGTCAGAGTTCTAACAAAACACGAGTGGTTCTACTCAATAGACAGTTGAATTACAGCAGAATAAGGGTGAATGATGCCCGAGAATGGTTTTGCAGTGTTCAAGATTTTGCTTGTAACAGTCAGGTGCCTTAAGATTTGTGTATGTGGCTAAAGGTGGCGGTTTCGTTAGAGAAGATCAAGGCTTGTGTTATATCATGTGAATGACGGGATTCTAGGTATCCGTATTGGGAAGTAATGATGACAATTTAAAAATCGCGGGAAGTTCATCAAAATAAAGTGTGGTAGAATATGGTACTTCTGGGAAACATTGAGAGAGTATTCAGTGGCCTATGGGTCTTAGACCGTGTGGTCTTGTGTACGAGTCTTGCGAGGGAAAAAGGGGTTGAGGCATTGTCGTACTACAGTATAGACTGATATGAAATCAATGATGAATCAAAAAGGAAACTGGGTAAATGGAACAACTTGTTAATAAACCAGAATGGTATAAAAAGGAATACGATTGATTACTGGTATGTGGTTGAAGTAATGAGTCTTGCAGGCATTGCAGCAAAGCTCTTGAGTGCTGGCAATTGTGTAACATGATATAGGTATAAGGACTCAATCCTGGCAGTTAAACTTATGCAATGAATGGGAAGAAATAGTTTGTGATGTGTTTTATCATGGTTTGAAGATGAGTATATTCCTATCGATATGCGAAGCGTGGAATGTGTAATGAGTTTTCTTCTATATGGGATCACGAAAGTCCTTGACTAGTTGAGTGCGCCGATGTTGAGGCGGAGGAAAGGGATATGAATTTCCATGTTGTCTTAGTGTGATATGGTATACACGATGTGTTATGGAAAGTTGACAATGGTATATTCTAGGTTTTGAGATCAATTCATAATATATGGGAAGTCAATAAAATTATTGAGCAGCGCGGACAACTGCTGGTGATTTAAGAAAATGGTACTGCTATTCTAGTAATTTGGCAGGGTATATGGTGCAAAGGGACAAGGTAATGTAAACTGATAATATCCAATGGTATGGTGGTATTCTCTTGTTGGATCGACTAAAATAATTGAGTCGTAGATGGCATAGTGAAATTTCTGAATGGCTGTCGTGGTATGAATGGACGCTTGATGTGCGTTATGTATATGTACGGTGAAATACGGAATCAGGCATAGTGATTCATATGTTATATATGTGTAGGAGACTTGAAATTCTTGTTAATCCGCCTATGCAGTGGTTGTATATCGTATGCATCGGCACCGTTTTGTGATTATTGGAAATCGGAAGCCTTAGAGGCTCTCTCTTGACTTGATAAAACGAATTCAGATTATGATACTCGATTGCTGACTGGTTGTCATGGGTCAGATTGTCTAGACTAATGTGATATGCACTATGTCGTAAAATGGCACAAATTGCGTAGTAGAGAGCATCAGAGTATGCTCCAACAGAGTAGTTGTACACAGGACCAGCGGACGGCTGGTAGGCATTGCTTTGTCAGTTGGACCTTAGTGGCGGATGTTAGTGTAGAAGTATCTACCATTGATTAGTTCTGGTATTGAGGAACTTTGTTGGATGCGTTTCTTGTGGCCAAACTTGAGGCTATATATGTTTATTATGATGAGCAACTTGACTCGACGCGTATTTATTTGACAAGTATGTTATCTGGATCGGGTGGCACGCCGCCACGGGTATCTTATTGGAACGGGTTGCGCGCCGCAAGAGTGTGATGTGGAAAATATAGTTTCCTATATCTTACCTTGTATACAATAGTTCCTAACTTCCGAGGAATAGTCCATATTGGTTTCGCTCGGGGAATAGCACATCGGTTGTGTCCATTCAGGATTTGATAGCGTATATCTATCGTATCACCACGGGTGAGGTTGATTGCTTGGGTTCAAGACCTAGATCTGTGCGTGGCTAACCGTTTAGAGCTTAGTGGCTTGAGGTGTTTCATGAGTAATAATGTTGGGGTAGAATCACGAATCGTGGCAAGGCCACATGATGTGATGACCTTTCAAGAATGAGTCGTGCACTCCATTCCTATGATGTGAGACGCGATCTCAGTTATATATTATGATGGTACAAAGGAATTGAATTACAGCCCTGTTGTTGGAGTCAATTGTCATAATTTGAGTATGTTTAGATGTTTCTATTGGAGCTCATGTTGTGCTCATCGTGGCTTAGGCCGGTGTTGAGGTGTCATATCACCAGTGCGGTGTGTTATAATCGAAATGATCGTCGAAGCCAATAATGAGTGTGAGTATATGTGATTTGAGCTAGTTAGAAAGGCAATACCGAGATTTGGCTCCGAATTTTGTTGTAGTATCAATTAAAAGGGAAATGGATTCATGAATTGTTGACCTGAGAGATGGGTTCGATATATCGGGTGTGCGGTTGCCGTTGGCAGGATATGAAGGTGTTGGAATAAGACTCTATCTAATGAAAAAGGTTTTTTTCAGTTGGTATTTGGTTATCGTGGGAAATTGTTGTGATTAGGGATTATTGTTCCGAGTGATTGGGTTGTTTGACACATCATATTATCTCACCGAGGTGGCGAGTATGGACTATTACAGTTGGATCGTGTGTATCCCGAGTATAGGCATGGGATTAGCATTTGGCATATGATTTCAGAAAGTACAATGTGATTTAGGGTTCAGATGGTCTGTGAAATTTTGACTATGTGGTCTTTTCGGACTTATGTGAGATAGGGTGACGTATGATCACCCGGATATATGCTTGGTAAGGTCATTCGGCTATTGGGTGGCTTCTAGTACAACTCTGAGTCCGCTCGAGGACGAGCGTTTGTTTAAGTTGGGGAGAATGTAACGACCCGGCCCGTCGTTACGGAAATTACCACCCCGTTATGTTGCATTTACATATCTTATGCTTTTATATCAGTGTTAGAACCTATCGGATGAGTTAGGAATGAATTGAATTGAAAATGAAGCAAATAGCATGTGTGAAGGAAGTTTGAATATGGAAAGTCAACCTAGAGTTGACTATCGAGTTAGAGTGCTCGGAATCGGATTCTGATGATTCGACTAGTTTCGGGGGATCATTTATGACTTAGGAGAGCAATCGGAATTGAATTTGGAGGTCCGGTGTAGTTTTAGGCTTGAATTGGCTAAGGTTGAATTTTGGCGAAAACCGGATGGGAGGTGAGATTTTGATCCGGGGGTCGGAATGGAATTCCGACAATTCCTATAGCTTCGTTATGGGATTTTGGATATGTCCGCAATATTTCAGGACATTCGGACGTCGTTTGATCGGGTTTTGGATTGAATGTTAGTTTTGAAAATTTTGAAGAAACGTAGGCTTGAATCCGTGTGTAATTGGGGATTTTAATGTTTAGGATGGTGTTTTTATGATTACAACAAGTTTGAAACGTGTTATGGGGTATGTTGGTGGTTTTCGTTGGGGTCCCGGGGGCCTCGGGTTGATTTCGGGGGTCCAAACGGACCATTTCTTGTATTTTGAACTGCTGTTGGCTGCTGGTTTTGTTGCGGACGGATGCTCTATGCGATCGCATAGAGTAGATGCCATCGCATAGAAGGATGGAAGTGAGCCCCAGAGTTGTTCTATGCGATCGCGTAATAGGAGATGCGATCGCATAGGTATGGAAACTGCCACTCTGCGATCGCAGGGTCACTTGTGCGAGCGCATAGGGTAAAATGATCCGGGGTGCCTAAGAAGCTTATTGTTCTATGCGATCGCGTGGTCGGTTTGCGATTGCATAGTAGTAATTTGGAGCCGGGGTGTGATGTTCTACGCGATCGCGGAGAGGAAGTGCGATCGCATAGCCTTAATTAATTCGAGCTATCATTTGTTCTACGCGATCGCAATGATGGGATGCGATCGCATAGTGTAAACGCCTGGGCAGATTCTTTAATTACAGAAACATTTCATTACGGGTTTCATTTCATAAACCCCCATTATTGAGCTCTAGAGTGAGAAAGTGACGGGAATTGCTGGGAGAACATCGGGATATTATCGGAGGTAAGTTTTGTGGTTTAATTACACGCTTTTATCATGAAATCATGGGTTATTTCTATGGAAATGGAGGATTAATGTGGGTTTAAGCCCTAGGCCTAAATTGTAGAAAAATACCGATTTGAGCGGGAATATGGAGTCCGAATTTGGTAAATTTTATATGTATGGAATCGTGGCGAGACCAGGGTTCTGGAAATATGAGTTTCGAAATTTTTCGAGATGTGGGCCCGGGGCTCGGGTTTTGCAAATTTCGTGATTTTTGATATTTTTCGAGTTTTTTCGATTGGGTTATGTTCCATTAGCCTATTTTGATATATTTGTACTGATTTTGGCTAGTTTGGACGTGCGTGGATGCCGGTTCGAGGAGCTAAGGCGTCGCGGGCATGAGTTTTCGTCGGTTCGAGGTGGGTAATACTTGTAAATGATGTCATGAGGGTTAGTAAACCCCGGACTTGCACATCTTAGTGCTGCTGTGTTGAGGTGACTTGCACGCCGGATAACGGGCGTGGGGTAGAGCACCATTGGGGATTGTGACTTGGTCCGTCCCGCGTAATAAATAATAACACCTAATTGTTGAAAATGAATTGGACTAATTATCATGTTTGGGTTTCGTGCCAATTATTTGAATCTTTCAAGGATTGATATCACTGTTTTGATAATACTGTGCATATTTTAATCTAAATTTAAGGTTTAAAATGGAATATTTGCTATTCAGCATTTTTATAAGGTTATGAAAAACTTGAACAAGGTCTTAATAACATTTTTGCTGTGAGCTAATGTGATATTGTTGCCCGTAGGGTTTTCTTGATTATCTGTTAAACTGATTGGGGCCGAGGGCCATATGTTAGGGCATGACATTCATATGAGCATATGCATACACATGCATGGATCGGACCGCACGCCGCAGTGGTATATGGATCGGGCTGCGCGCCGCAGCAGGTGTGATATTAATATTGTGCTTGGGCTATAGAAGCCCCTCCGGAGTCTGGACACCCCCAGTGAGCACGGGTACCCAAAAGGATCGGGCTACACGCCGTAGCGGTCATATGCATTGCATGGCATACATACAATTGTTTACGTGTACTACGTGGCATAACATTTAGCACTCATACATTACTCTGGCACACATGCATTAGTTGCCTTATTGACCAGATCTCCTGGTGTAAATTGATAAGAGTGCTGAGCCCGAGGGTCTGATTTGTGTGCGGACTTGCACTGCTTGAGATTCTCCCAGGTATTGGTATATTATCATGAAAGAAAGTAGCTAAAAATTGAGATTTCTAAATAATCTACTCACATATGCTGAAAAGGAATAAAATGATAGTGTTTTGAAGTTTAATGATAGTTCCGTATTGTGTAGCAAGAGATAGTGCCTTGCGTGGTTTTCTTCCCTTCAGCATTATTTACTTTTATTACCGCTGAGTTGGAAGTACTCACACCCGACTCCTGCACCTTGTGTGCAGATCCAGGTACATTACAGCAGAGCTGATTCCATTGCGGCTCGGGAGTGCTTTTGGACAGTCGAGGTAGCTGTCAGCGTTCGCAGGACCTGATTCTCCAGTTTGTCTGTATTTTGTTCTGATCATCCCACACAGTTATATTCACTATTTACTCTATAGAGGCTCATGACTCTTGACCCTTCGGTCTATGGGAGTTGGCACGTGTTGGGACTTGGTCCCCTGTTTTTAATATATCTATCACTGTTATGCTTAAATTGGATAAAGTGAGCCTGTGGCTCAGTGGTTATTGTTGATTGGTCGGGCTGGCCTAGCAGTATGCTGGGCGCCATCACGACCGGATTTGGGGTCGTGACATGACTCAGCCCGTACTCATGGGAATTATCACCCCGTTATCTTTCATTTATATATTTTATGCTTTTATATCAGTGTTACAGTCTATCGGGTGAGATAGGAGTGATTCTGGTTAGAAATGAGGCAAATAGCTTTTTTGAAGGAAGCTTGAATATGAAAAGTTAACATGGAGTTGACTATTTAGTTAGAGTTCTCGGAATTAGATTCTAATGATTTAGTTAGTTCCGGGAGGTGATTTGTGACTTAGAGGAGCGATCGGAATTGAATTTATAGGTCCGGTGTAGAAATAGGCTTGAATTGGCTAAGGTTGAATTTTGGCGAAATCCGAACGGTAGGCGAGATTTTGATCCGGGAGTCGGAATGGAATTCCGACAATTCCTGTAGCTTCGTTATGTGATTTTGGATATGTCTGCAAATGTTTAGGTCATTCAGACGTCGTTCGGTCGGGTTTTTGATTGGATGTTAGTTTCGGAAGTTTGAGTTGAATTCCTTAAAGTAGCCTAAAAATAGCACTAAAAATACCCCAAAAGAGCCCCAAATCAGTTGCAAAATCCAACCCAATAAAGCAGAAAAATAGGCAGCGAATCTGCTAAAATGCAGGCAAAGCTTCACAAAAAAAAAAAACCAACTACCAAACAGCCGAAAAGTAGTCTACAATAGCTACTGAAAACGCTGCTAGCTTGACTGCAAAACAGAGGCCGTCGGCGAGTTCGATTTCATCGATTGAAGTCGCCGATCGAGTCACTTGAGGTTCAAAGCTTTCCGGTAGTTTGAGGTCCGGTCGTGTTCCCGACTGCTCAATTGTTGTTCTTTGGTTGAGTTTGTGAGGCTACTGATGAGTCATTTGTTCTCGATGAGTTCTTGTCGAATTTCTGTGTTATATTTTAGATTTTTCATATATAGAAATGAATGGTTTCTGCGATTTAATTTTCAGCTCTTCTATGGTTTAATGGGAAGTTGGATAGCTTATCTTATTAGTATGCTCTGTGTTGAGTACAAAACCAGAAAAAAAAAGAGAAAAAAAGTTGATTTCGGCAATCACATTATTCAGTAGTTCGATGTTCTTGATGGGATACTTGGAAAACAATAGAGGAATGTGGGATTGGATCAGTGACTCAACTCATTGCCTGTGCAAGCATTATATATTACATAAATAATAATTTGGACAAGAGAACATGTACTTAAATGTGTGGCACTTGTTTTGCAACCACAGTTTCGTTCCTTCTTTCTATGATAATAGAATCTGGTTTTTCCTTGGCACGTTGATGACCACTTTCACTGCTTGGTATCTTATGGTTGCATCACTACTCCATGGCCAGATTTGGCATCCGAGGGATTGATTTGCGAGCAAACGCTAAGGCACCTTCTAAGAGGCGATTAAGGGGTGATTTTTAGAGAAATCAAAGAGATTTTTCAGGTAATCATTTATGGACCTAAATTATGTTATTTCCTTGCTAAATTATGGTGTTTTTGACTGAAATTGGAAGAATTAGGGGTGTATTAATGGAGGTTTTCGCCCTAGGCCTAAATTATGGAAAGTCACTTATTTGAATGGGCAAATGGAGTCCGATTTTGGTAAATTTTATATGCTCAGACCCGTGTCGAGATGAGGGTTCCGAATATGTGACTTTCGTAATTTTTTGAGAAGCGTACCAAAAGTCAGGTTTTGGCAACTTTGTAGTTTTTGGTGTAAATTGAGTTGTTTTGATTGGGTATCATCCCATTGGCCTAATTTGATGTATTTCTACTATATTTGATCAGATTCTACGACTGCGAAGCTTGTTTCTCGTGGCAAGGGCATCGCGGATTAGTCGTCGAGCCGTATTAAGGTGAGTAATAGATGTGGGTGATTACCAGCGGGTTCGAAACCCCGGTATACCACTTTGTGACGCTGTATAGCAGCGAGACATGTACTCTCATGTGAGTGTGGGGTCGATTGTGATTGGGGACTATGGCTTAGTCCGACTTGTTGGTACTGTGTTATGATATTGGCTATTCTTGAGCCGTCGAACCTCCTTCTCGGATGGTTGCATACTATGTACTGTGATATTGGCTACTCTTGAGTCGTAGAACCCCCTTCTTGGGCGGTTGAGTATACTTGTGGGCCGTGAGCCAATAATTGGATCCCGCGAGGATCGTTACCATTGTCTTATGATATTGACATGTTAGTTAATACTAGTGTGTAGCTATTTGTGTTATCATGTTATTTCCAATCTCTGGAACTTGATATTACTGTTTTCCAACTGAAAAATGAAAAAAGGGTTTTCAAAACTACTTTTGAGCCTGCGAGATTGTATTTGCATATTAGCTGACTGGTAGTGGATCGGGCTGCGCGCCGCAGCGGTATATATGTTGGATCGGACTGCACGCCCCAGTAATATTGTGCTTGGGTTGTAGGAGCCCCTCCGGAGTCTGAACCCCCACAGTGAGCACGGGTACCCAAATTGGATCGGGCTACGCGCCGTAGCGGTCATATCATGCATTGCATTGCATTTAGCTACATCCGATAGCTGTTATACTGTTTTGCTGGTACTTGTTGGTACAGGTACAGTTGTTATTGATTATGTGACAGGGTATTTGATTACAGCTTTACATAGTGCTTTATTGTGAATTTCTTATCTGCGCTGTCTTTCCCGTGTTTATTACCACTGAGTCTGGCAGTACTCATTTTACTCCATGCACCTTGTGTGCAGATCCAGGTACCTCTCAGCATTGATCGGGTAGCTGTTCGAGGCGACATCTGTAGGATATTCGAGGTAGCTGCAGAGTCCGCAGGACCCGATATTCCTTCCTACTGTCTTTTGATTTTGTATTGTTATTTCTTTCCGCACTTGGTATCTTGTAAATCATTATTACACTTATGTTCTTTTAGAGGCTCTTGACTCTTGACCCTGCGGTCTATGGGAGTTGGTATATTTTGGGACTTGGTTCCCCGTCTTCGACATATGTATCATTGTTGTCTCATGTTTTGATATGCTTAATGGGATAAAGCGAGCTCCTAGCTCCGTTATTGTTATTGAATGGTCAGGCTGGCCTAGCAATGTGCTGGGTGCCATCACGACCAGATTTGGGGTCGTGATAAGTTGGTATCAGAGCCTAGGTTTACTAGGCTTCATGAGTCTTGAGCCGGTTGGTAGAGTCTAGTGGATCGGTATGGGGACGCTTGTACTTATCCTCGGGAGGCTGCAAACCATTTACGAAACACTTCACATTTCTTGGAATTCTTATCGTGCGTACTTGATTCCTCTTGAGATATAATTCTTGAAGTTTCTTCTACACGTCTGTGTACACATCAATCGCTCAATAATATAATTGCCTTGATGGCTTCTGATTCCCCAATCGAGGGGCAAGATATAACCTTTCTGAGTATATGTTGGGCCATTCGGGAGGACTTGAGGCCAGATCTTTGTCTATGACTTAAACACCAAGGTGATGATTTTGTGAACTGCTATTATGAAATTTCGTGTGATTTGTATTGTCCCTAACTGTGGAAATGTCGGCTTAATAATGTACGAGCTGTCAGGTGTTAGTTCCTTATTGTAATCTATTGTGTAGTCCCGAGTTATGGGCGTGGTGAATATTTATCATATCTCTTAGTTGGAAGGTAAAGTGCCTTACGTGTAGTAAAACGAGTTTATACTCAGGGAGACTAAAGTGATTATGCTATGTGTATCCTGGTGGAAGGTGTGGTACTGAAATACTAGATTGAGGCAAAATAAGTGAGTTGATTCTTAGGTGTAATTGAAAGGTATTTGATATGTGTTATAATTCGAGCAGGTGCAATGCATGTTCAGGTATCAATTGTGATAATATGATTCGTATAGTATTCAGATTAATGTTGTTGATATATATTGTGGTGTCTTGTCGAGTTGTGGTTGTATTGTTAGGATGGTTTGGTGATTCTTTGGCAGGTGGATAGGCCAAATTACAAAGGAAACTCTATCGAAATTTTTGGAAAATTTGGGACTTAGAAAATATTTTTGTCACCTAAAGAGAGTAGGCTTAGCTGTGGTGTGTGTATAAATGCAAGAATTCCAGAAGAGTTAAGGTTTTTGATGATTCGAGTCTCTGTCAAGCTTGTGAATGACTTGGGTTTAATCTCACAATAACATTGTGGCATCATTTAAGTAAGAATGACATATGTGGCTAAAAGTGTTTTGATGTATGGCTCCGAGACAAGTTGGGGAGGTTGTTATTGACTAACTGGTTGCATTATTGTGTGCTATGTTGGTTCTATCTCTAAGTATATTGGGGAAATTCTAGTAAGGGTTATGGTGCTTCGTAGATGTGAAGAAATCCTAGGATGATTTGGACTGGTACTGGTAAAGAACGTTTGGCGTATAGGAAAGAACGATAGCTAAATGCATTTGTATGTAATCATGTTCTGCGGTGCCAGAGTTCTAACAAGGCACGAGTGGTTCTGTTCAATAAGATAGTTGAATAATAATTGAATAAGAGTGAATGACGCCCGAGAATGGTTTGGCGGTGTTCAAGATTTTTGCTTGTAACAGTCAGGTGTATTAAGATTGTGTATATGGCTAAAGAGGGTGGTTTCGTTAGAAGGGGTCAAGACTTGTCTAATGATATGTGAATGATGGGATTCTATGTATCTGTATTGGAAGGTAATGATACGAATGCAAAAAATCGCGGGAAGTTCGTGAAAATAAAATATGGTAAAAGGTGGTACTCTGGGAAACATTTGAGAGAGTATTCAGTGGCCCGTGAGCCTTAGACCGTGTGGTCTTGTGTATGAATCTCGTGTGGTAACATGAGTTGGGGTATTGTGATCCTTCAATAAAGGAGAATACTAAGTTAAAGAGGATTCAGAAAGGAAATTGAGTAAATGGAGCAAGTTGTTAATAAACTGAAACGGTATGATAAGGATACGTTTAATTCCTGGTATGTGTACGAAGTAATGAGTCTTGCAGATATTGCGCAACAAAGCTCCTGAGTGCTGGCAGTTGCGTAGCTCGATGTGGGTAGAAGGACACAGTCCTGACAGTTAAACTTATGCAATGAATTGGAAGAAGGAGTTTGTGATGTGTTCTACCGTGGTTTGAAAATGAATGTATTTCCTGTTGGTATGCAAAGCTGGGAACGTGTAATGAGTTTTCCTCTATATGGAATCATGGAAGTCCTTGACTAGTTGAGTGCGTCGATGTTTGCGGCGCAGAAAAGGGATAGAAGTTCCCATGTTATATTAGAGTGGTATGGTATATGCAATGTGTTATGGGAAGCTGATAATGGCATGTTTGCGGTTTTGAGACCAATTCATAATATATGGGAAGTCATTGAAAATTATTGAGCAGCGTGGGCAGCTGCAGGTGATCTAAGAATCGATCTTTCTGGTGATTAAGGAAAAAACATAATACTGCTATTTTAGTGATTTGGCAAGGTATATGGTGAGAAAGGGGCAAGGTACTGTCAACTGATAATATCTAGTGGTATGGTGGTATTCTCTTGTTGGATCAACTGTGATGATTGAGTTGTTGATGGCATATGGAAATTTTTGAATGACTTTTGTGGTATGAATGGATGATTGATGTGTGTGTAGTATTCGTATAGTGGAGTGTGGGATCGGGCATAGTGATTCATGTGTTATATAGGTGATGGAGACTAGAAGTTCTCGTAATCTGCCTATGCAGTGGTTGTATATCGTGTGTATCGGCACCGTTTAGCGATCATTGGAAATTGGAAGCCCTAGTGGCTCTCTCTTAGCTTGATATAATAAATTTGGGTTATGATACTTTATTTCAGACTGGCTGTCATAAGTCACGTCGTCTAGACTAATGTGATATGGATTATGTCGGAAATGGCACAAATTGCGTAGCAGAGTGCATCATAGTATGCTCCAGCAGGGTAGTTGTACCAGTACCAGCGGGCGGCTGGTAGGTAATGCTTTGTCAGTTGGACCTTCGTGGCGGATATCAGTGCAGAGGTTTTTACTATTGATTTAGTTCCGGTATTGGGGAAACTTTGTAAGATGCGTTACTTGTGGCCGAGCTTGAGGCTATATATATATACGTTTATTGTAATGAGCAATTTGACTCGATGTGCATTTCCTCTTGCGAGATTTACGCGTGGATCGGGTGGCACGCCGCCACGGGTTATTTGGATCGGGTGGATGCCGCCACAGACATTGTATCTGGATCGGGTGGCACGCCGCCACGGGTATGTTAGTTTGAGCGGGTTGCACGCCGCAACAGTATAATGTGAGAATAGAGTTAGTTATATGTTACCCGGTATACAATACTCCCTGGCTCCTGAGGAAAACCCATATTGGGTACCGCTCGGCGAATAGCACATCGGTTGTGTACTTTCAGGAATTTGATATATATGTTAATTGTATCCCCATGGAAGTGATTGATTTCTTGAGTTTAGACCTAAATATGTGTGTGACTGACTATTTTGAGCATGATGACTTGGGGTGTTTCATGAGTAATAGTGTTGGATGGAATCATAAGTTGTGGCAAGGTCACGTGATGTTCTGACCTCTCAGGGAGGATTCAGGTACTCTATGATGTGAGACGGGATCTCAGTTCTATGTTATGATGGTACAGAGGAATTGAATTACAGCTCTTTTGTTAGAGACGGTTGTCATGATTTGAGTATATTCAGACGTATCTATTGGAGCCTGTGTTGTGCTCGTCGCGGCTTAGGCCGGTGTTTAAGGTGTCGTGTCATCAGTGCGGTGTGTTATAACCAAAATGATCATTTGAGTCATTAATGAGAGTGAGCATATGTGATTTCAGTTGGTTAGAAAGGTAATATCGAGATTTAGGTCCGAAATCTGTTGTGGTATCAGTTAAAAGGGAAATGGATTCATGAATGGATGACCTTAGAGATGGGTTCGATATATCACGTGTTCGGTTGCCGTGGGCATGATATGAAGGTGTTGGAATAAGACTCTATCTAATGAAAAAGCTTTTTTAGTTAGTATTTGGTTTTCGTGGGGAATTGTTGTGATTAGAGACTATCGTCTCGAGTGTTTGGGTTGTTGATACATCATATGATCCCACCCGGAGTGGTGAGTATGGTATATTGCAGTGGATTCGAGTGTATCCTGAGTATATGCATGAAATTAGCATTTGGTATATGATTTGAGAAAGTGCAATGTGGTTTATGGTTCAGATGGTCTGTGAAATTTCAGCTATATGGTGTTTTCGGGCTTATGTGAGATAGGGTGACGTGTGATCACCCGAATATATGCTTGGTAAGGTCATTCAGCTATTGGGTTGCTTCTAGTACCACTCTGGTACCTCGAGGACGAGCGTTTGCTTAAGTTAGGGAGAAAGTGACGACCCGACCCGTCCTCACGGGAATTATCACCCGTTATCTTTCATTTATATATTTTATGCTTTTGTATCAGTGTTAGACTCTATCGGGTGAGTTAGGAGTGATTCTGGTTAGATATGAGGCAAATAGCTTTTTTGAAGGAAGCTCGAATATGAAAAGTCAACCTGGAGTAGACTATTTAGTTAGAGTGCTCGGAATTGGATTCTGATGATTTAGTTAGTTCCGGGAGGTGATTTGTGACTTAGGGAAGCGATCGGAATTGAATTTGGAGGTCCGGTGTAGAAATAGGCTTGAATTGGCTAAGGTTGAATTTTGGCAAAATCCGAACGGTAGGTAAGATTTTAATCCGGGAGTCGGAATGGAATTCTAACAATTCCTGTAGCTTCGTTATGTGATTTTGGATATGTCTGCAACTTTTTAGGTCATTCGGACGTCGTTCGGTCGGGTTTTTGATTGGATGTTAGTTTCGGAAGTTTGAGTTGAATTCCTTAAAGTAGCCTAAAAATAGCACTAAAAGTACCCAAAAATAGCCCCAAATCAGTTGCAAAATCCAACCCAATAAAGCAGCAAAATAGGCTGCGAATCTGCTAAAATGCAGGTAAAGCTTCACAAAAAAAAAAAAAAAACCAACTACCAAACAGCCGAAAAGCAGTCTACAATAGCTACTGAAAACGCTGCTAGCTTGACTGCAAATCAGAGGCCGTCGGCGAGTTCGATTTCGGCGTCTGATGTCGCCGATCGAGTCACTTAAGGTTCAAATCTTTCCGGTAGTTTGAGGTCCGGTCGTGTTCCCGACTGCTCAGTTGTTGTTCTTTGGTTGAGTTTGTGAGGCTACCTATAAGTCATTTGTTCTCGATGAGTTCTTTTCGAATTTCCGTGTTGTATTTTAGATTTTTCATATATAAAAATGAATGGTTTCTGCTATTTCATTTTCAGCTCTTCTATGGTTTAATGGGAAGTTGGATAGCTTATCTTATTAGTATGCTCTATGTTGAGTACAAAACCAGGAAAAAAAAAGAGAAAAAAAGTTGATTTCGGGAATCACATTATTTAGTAGTTCGATGTTCTTGATGGGCTACTTGGTAAGCAATAGAGGAACGTGGGATTGGATCAGTGACTCAACTCATTGCCTGTGCAAGCATTACATAAATAATAATTTGGACAAGAGAACATGTACTTATATGTGTGGTGCTTTTTTTTGCAACCACAGTTTCATTACTTCTTTCTATGATAATAGAATCTGGTTTTTCCTTGGCACGTTGATGACCACTTTCACTGCTTGGTATCTTATGGTTGCATCACTACTCCATGGCCAGATTTGGCATCCGAGGGATTGATTTGCGAGGCAAATGCTAAGGCATCTTCTAAGAGGCGATTAAGGGGCGATTTTTAGAGAAGTCAAAGAGATTCTTCAGGTAATCATTTATGGACCTAAATTATGTTATTTTCTTGCTAAATTAGGGTGTTTTTAACTGAAATTGGAGGAATTAGGGGTGTATTAATGGAGGTTTTCGCCCTAGGCCTAAATTATGGAAAATCACTTATTTGAATGGGCAAATGGACTCCGATTTTGGTAAATTTTATATGCTTAGACTCGTGTCGAGACGAGGGTTCCAAATATGTGACTTTCGTAATTTTTTGAGAAGCGTACCAAAAGTCGGGTTTTGGCAACTTTGTAGTTTTTGATGTAAATTGAGTTGTTTTGATTGGGTATCATCTCATTGGCCTAATTTGATGTATTTCTACTATATTTGATCAGATTCTACGACTGCGATGCTTGTTTCTCGTGGCAAGGGCATCGCGGATTAGTCGTCGAGTCGTATTGAGGTAAGTAATGGATGTGGGTGATGACCAGTGGGTTCGAAACCTCGGTATACCACTTTGTTACGCTGTATAGCAGCGAGACACGTACTCTCATGTGAGTGCGGGGTCGATTGTGATTGGGGACTATGGCTTAGTCCGACTTGTTAGTACTGTGTTATGATATTGGCTATTCTTGAGCCGTCGAACCTCCTTCTCGGATGGTTGCATACTATGTACTCTGATATTGGCTACTCTTGAGCCGTAGAACCCCATTCTTGGGCGATTGAGTATACATGTGGGTCGTGAGCTAGTTATTGGATCACGCGAGGATCGTTACCATTGTCTTATGATATTGACATGTTAGTTACTACCAGTCCGTAGCTATTTCTGTTATCATGCTATTTCCAATCTCTGGAACTTGATATTACTGTTTTCCAACTGAAATATAATAAAAGGGTTTTCAAAACTACTTTTGAGCCTGCTAGGCTGTATTTGCATATTAGCTGACTGATAGTGGATCGGGCTGCACGCCGCAGCGGTATATATGTTGGATCGGACTGCACGCCGTAGTAATATTGTGCTTGGGCTTTAGGAGCCCCTCCGGAGTCTAAACCCCCACAGTGAGCACGGGTACCCAAATTGGATCGGGCTACACGCCGTAGCGGTCATATCATGCATTGCATTGCATTTAGCTACATCCGATAGTTGTTATACTGTTTTGCTGGTACTTGTTGGTACAGGTACAATTGATATTGATTCTGTGACAGGGTATTTGATGACAGCTTTACATAGTGCTTTATTGCGGATTTCTTATCTGCGCTGTCTTACCCCTGTTTATTACCACTGAGTCTGGCAGTACTCATTTTACTCCCTGCACCTTGTGTGCAGATCCAGGTACCTCTCAGCAGTGATCCGGTAGCTGTTCTAAGCGACATCTGTAGGATATTCGAGGTAGCTGCAGAGTCCGCAGGACCCGATATTCCTTCCTACTTTCTTTTGATTCTGTATTGCTATTTCTTTCCGCACTTGGCATCTTGTAAACCATTATTACACTTATGTTCTTTTAGGGGCTCTTGACTCTTGACCCTGCGGTCTATGGGAGTTGGTATATTTTGGGACTTGGTTCCCCGTCTTCGATATATGTATCATTGTTGTCTCATGTTTTGATATGCTTAATGGGATAAAGCGAGCTCCTAGCTCCGTTATTGTTATTGAATGGTCAGGCTAGCCTAGCAATGTGCTGGGCGCCATCACGACCGAATTTGGGGTCGTGACGTATAATCAGGGGGATTTGCATTTGTACCCGCTTTTTTGCATAATTTTAGCACACGGGGCTGAAGAAGCAAAGGCAATCACATAAATCTTCAGCATTCTAGTAGCGGGGTCTGAAAAGCTGAAGTTTTTGTTTTGTAACTAGCGAACTTTAATCTGACATATTTTATGCCTACTAGGAGTGATTCCGAGCTATATAGATGTTATGGAATAAATTATAGTGATTTGGAGCTTTAAATTCTAAGTAAAAGTCCAAGGAAGTAAGTCGGGATCGTGTTCATGGGTCAAATTTGATAGTTAAGAACAAACGAAGATACGAGTATGCATATTGCGTACTTTCTAGTAAAATAAACGTAGCATGTTTCTCCCAACACTATTTAGGCTATATAATATATGTCTCGAAATCTAACTCAAAGGGATACAACTTTCAAGTTTTATTTTTTTCCAAATTCCAAACATAACAGGATGAAAAATACGCGAAACATTAGACTTTCCAAATACCGCGTCCGTGCCGCGCCCGGACCGTGACTGTGGACGTCTAGGCCGAGAAAATTGTCCTTTTTCTCGTAAGATAAGGTATAATTATTTGTGCCCGATGCTAATTGATATATATATACATGGAATAACGGTATTTTAAGGAGGTTGGACATACTCTTTACATAATTTAGACCTAAGGAGGCTAACAAGGCAAGAACACACTAGGAGTAAGACGAAGAATTTATCTACGAGTTTTTCACTTCCTTCTTCATATTTCCTTTATTGGTTATGAATTCTAGTATTGTATTTTTGAATACTATTATGAGTAGCTAATTTGTTATCTAAATTTTTGATAGAACCTTTTTTAGGATGAATTCTTGTTATATTTTTATATAATTAAGTCGTTGGATTTCTCTACTTGTTCAACTATGTATTTGTTGTTGTTGATTGAATGTACATCAATGGACTCTGCCTATTTAGTATGTACTTCTCGAGAGATATTACATATTTAGGTGTTTGATGAACAACTTCACTCCCAACATATGTGAGAAATCAATATAACAAGTTTAAAGGTAGGATTAGAAATAATATAGCCTTGACCTGGTCATAATAAGTGGTTAGATAAACCCAACTAGCGTAGTTTGAGAGAATATGTATAGTAAATTAATTTAGTTGCTCGAGAGAGAATTACGGCACCTAAAGTTCTCATGATGAGTAGAGAATACACTGGCAAAATTTTAGGCAACATAGCTAGAAGGATTCCGACAATTGGGGAAACTATAAATCTAGACCTCCCCAATTTAGTCTCCAACCCTTTGTCTCGTTAGTTAATAATTTTATCGCTTTGTAGTATTTTCTAGTTAATTAGTTAGAAATATAAATTTCAATCTTTATACATTAGAAAATTGTTCAAAGTTATCTTTATAGTGATATTAAACAGATATAGCTAAGCTTTAGTTCTCTGTTGGGTTCGACTGTAGACTTTTACACTGGATTATATTTATAGTGATCGCTTATCCTTTTTAGGACTAAAGTTGGGCGTGATCAAATTTTAGTGTCGTTTCCGGGGAACTAACGGTGTAGTGGTAGCTGTATATATTGCTTGGTTTCAACTTTGAACTTTTATTTATTTTTGTTTTTTTTATAACCGACGAGTTGAGAAATATGACATCTTGTAATTATGGTAATTTAGGTGTAGATAATTCAACTATTGATCTCCATACATATTATGAAGGAAACCACCCATGGCAAAATATTCAAAACGTTCTTGAGAGCGAGTTTTGTGCACCAACTTAATCTTATTAGTGAAATGTGTGTGATGTGTGTGGTGACAAAAATGATCACTTTATGGTTGTGCTTATATATCTTATCTTCCCTGAACCTCTTACTATGATGGTTTTACCTTGTCTTGTGAAGTTAACAGGAACAAAGAACCCAGGGATGCAGGCCTGAAGAAGATCAATGATATGTTAAAGTGCCTTCTGAAATAAAATAATGAAAAAGAATTGCAGATAGAAAGGCAAGAGGAAACTATTCGCAACTTAGAGGCTCAATTGAGTCAAGTTGTTGGAGATTTTAATATTCAACGAGTCAATATTGAGGATAGTAGCCAAAGAAGAGCATAAATTTGAGGTGTTAATTAGGGATGTCAGGGTAGAACATCAACAACCTAGCCAACTAAAATTTGAGGATGTCAATGTTTAAGAAGTGAGACTAGATCCAGCCAAGGACTTTGAGGATATAAATTTTGTTGACTCTAGTATCATTGATGTTGAGGATGTTGAAAGTCCTGAAGTTCATGTGTTTGAGCGCATTGGTCAACACTCAAATATTTTTCCACATTATGTTTGGATGATGATGTGGAAATAGAGTCATCTAAACCAATTGAAGAGTAAAGGAATGAGGAACAAGGTTCATATATTCTGGAATTCTTCTTGCCAAAAAGTCAGAATTACATAGCTCATAAAAAGGCCAAGGAGTGCAGAATACTATTTTATTTCCTTGGGCCAGTTAGATTCACTCCAGCACCCCATGACCATAATCATAAGCTTGGATCAAAACTTGGGGTTCAATTCATAAGTCCGAGGTGTAGGCAAAAAGTGATTCGCGTTGTGCCACGATGTTAAATCAAGATCTTGTTGGGAGGCAATACAGCTTTATTGCTTTTTTTCTAATTGTATTATGTATGTGGTGTCGATTTTTATTTTCCAAGAGCATGTATTGGAAGAATGCAACAACAAACCAGATGGTTGGAACTAAGCGTGGTACCTGCACGAAGGATCAAGCCTGAGAGAAGTCTGAGTACCCCATGAGCTGCTAGTACTTCGGCTTTAGCCTGCCATGTGGTTCCTTTTACCGTTTTATAGTTATGATGTGTGTTGGAGACAATGCACAAGTTTAAGTGTGGGGTGAGAAAATTTTCTGGGTGACTTTCTATGCTGCTTACCTGTGTTAGTTAAATTAAATAACATTTTTTTTTTAAATATTGGACTTTTCCCATCGATGGATGTATAATAAAATTTTCTTGAGGTATTTAAGTCTAAAGAATAAAGAAAAAAATATTTCTTTTTGTTAGGTAGTGTAGCAATTCCCCCTTAGTTTTTCTTTGTGCCACAGTTCTTTTTCAAGGGTTTATTTGAACTAGGTGTAGTTAGTTTATTTATTTAGGAGTAGGAGCTAGTGTGAATGAATTTAATTGAAGCAATATCTTTTGACTTTGTTATGCCTTGAGAACAGCGAGTAGTTTGGCTATGACTCTTAGGCTCAGTTTTTGACTCTAGTATAAGTACCTTAAATTGTATGAGGTTAACTTTGCTTAACTGATTTGACTAGAGTGTCTTGATGATCCAATCTTGAGTGAGACATGTGCCATGTGCGTGTGAGGTTTGTTGTATTTTGTGCATTGCATTTTATGCTTAGAACTTGGCCCATGTGTTTACAACATGAAATAGTAGTTTTGTTCAGCCTATACAATATGATATTGATGTTTTTTTGTTGTGCCAGATATGTATATTTTACCCACCTAATGGTTATATAATGCATTAACCCCTTTGAGTCTATAATCCTATTTCTTTTGTGACCACATTAGAAGCCTTACACCTTTTTTGGAATTAACCATCTACTTGAACCTTTTCACCTCTCATGAGTACTTGAATTGTTATGAACTTTATAAAAGTTAAAGTGTGGGGTTGTTGATTTGGATTTTAAGTGGAACTAATTAATAAGGAGAAAGGTACATTATTTTGAAAAAAATAAGAGCCACTTGAATCTGGAAAAAAAATAAAGAAAGAAAATAGTTGGATTGTTGTGAAAAATATTCCTTAATAAGTGGTGGCTCTTGATGTAAGTGTTCTTAAAGAAGAATGGATTTAGTATATAGTGATGTGAAGACGGAGTTATGGTTTGACATAATTGTGGAGTTTTAAATGTTATAATGTATATATTAAAGTGCTTAGGTATGTGTAGTCACTATTATATCAAAATGTATCCTACACGTCTCTCAGCCTACATTACAACCAATTAAACTCATACTTGATCCTAGACTGAATGAGCTCGATTATTAGAGTAGTACACTACGGGCAAGCCTGTGATGCATCTTTTGTAGCATATGAATGTTATTTCTGAGACTGAGTAAATTCGTTCTATCTTCAGTTCCTAATTGTTCTTAAACATTATTGTATGTGCAACTACTCTCTTTTGCTGTGTGAGGGCACTTGATTTATGAAGGAAAGGAAATATTTGTGACCTCTATGTTAGAGTAAGTGGTTGAGTTGTGAATAATGTGTGGTACTTGTGAGTCAAATCTTGGGGTGAAGATGTTACGCTTTTGTACTTAGTCTATTTTAAATATTCTTGGTGTGATGAGTTAGGAGAATTGTTTAAAAAGGTTGTATATATATAAAGTGTAGTTTGATTGCTCGAGGACGAGCAATGGTTTAAGTGTGGGTTGTTAATTATAGGCTATAATTGTGTATTTAAGTAGATTATTTGTTATAAATAAAATTCTATTTATGTTGAATGACCATATTTAGAGAGATTCTAGGGTTTATTACTTGGTGGCTAAGTCAACATCTCCATATAAATAGAGGGTTCTATTCCATTGTAATTCAACCAACAATTCAATAAGAATTCCCTCTCTCTATTTCTCTGCAATATTGTTCTTGTTCTTTTATTATTTTATAACACGTTATCAGTACGAGACTCTAACCAATTGAGTAGAAGCTTTGGGAGTAAGAATTTTCTTCGTGATTAAATTATGGATTTAAGGTAAGTGTTTTACTTATTTTTCTCTTTTAAATTCTATAATTTGATTTATATACAAGCAAAGAAACAAAGTTTGATTATAACTCTAATGGAGTTTGTAAGAAATTATAACCATATGAATTGGTAAAATTTCTATGTCTTGCCATGATCAAATTCATGTATGATTGTGGGCAAACTATTGAAAATCCGTCCCAATGAATTTGCTCCATTCTCATTCCTTTAAGAGAATGTGATAGGAGTATGTGATAAGTCTAAAAGAAGACAAAATTATTACCGTGAAGGTATCAATGGATGTGGACGTGGTAATAGACAAAATTATAATCGTCATTATTTGTGGTAATGAGAATAATAAGGATTCTCAAAATAATCTCACTCTGTGAAAATTATTTATCATCGATTTGATATGAGATTTATAAAGCATATATAGATGATTATGGTCTTTTCATGATGTGAATATGACATCTGATTTATAAATACATATTTATTCTTGGAAGATACGAACGTGCTAGTGGTAGTGAATATACCACACTCACCTTAGAAGGAGGTTTGAGATGATATAAGAAAATAATAACATTATTATGGCATGAATGGTCACCGGTCACGTACCTATTGTACGCCAAAATATTTTGGCATTGTCATTATTAAAAGTCAACGGTAATGCAAGAAGCAGATCTTGAATATAATTTTGACCATAACCATAATGGTATAACTTTTTTTAAAAGAGATATTCACCATATGGGTGTTGATGAATATGTGTTACTACAAAATTAATCGAGAACTCTGTAAGAGCCAATTATACTATTTTGGAGAAAGACAATTAGTTACCAATAAGGTATTGTGTTGTAGTAAGTCTCAAAGAAACTTATTCAGTTTCCAAAGTATACGCAAAAGCGGATGATTATATTGAGACTATAAATAAAGGAAATATTTAATATCTTCTATTACTACATCTTGTAGGGGGTAATATGTATGTGAAAAGCTACCCACTTTATTCTCCAATTTGTACTACATAAACAAAAGCATACCACAATAAAGTGGGTATTTTATTGATATAAAACTCATATCATAATAAACTTGGATTATTCATAATTGCACACATCATGATGTAAATCTGAAGTTTATCAATATTGATAATTTATTTATGTGGCATAATTGGTTTAGCCATATCAATTTAAATATGATGTGCAACCCTAATAGAGAATTCACATGGGTAAATATTAAAGAACTAGAAAGTTCTTCACAAATACTCTTACATTGCTTGTTCTCATTAATTAATAGACCAATTAAAATTAGGGTTGACTTCCATGAATGCTGGAAATATCAAAGGTGCATATGGGCTCGTTCACCTGCCATGTATACCACATAAGATGCAGCTATGAGATGGTTACATGTGCAATTATTATTAACCCGCAACCTGGCCGGTGTGTGCGAGGTAACTTGCTCATTGATTTAATTTCGAGCATAATTTCTAGGTTTCCTATTCAAGAAGTTTATCTTGATAAGTTAGTTTACATCATAGTTGGTATGGTAAAATGATTTATTAAGTGCCTCCACTTAATAGCTAAATAATTTCTTATGAGAACAAAGTTATCTATATCAGTTTGATATATGTTATATACGAAAGTATATTATTTTTCCCCCTAACAAGTGGTTCAGGGTGAGGAACTAAATAATTCTATCTTATTACTATAGATGTACGGTGTATATTTTGATTAACACCATAACGCACAAACATGGGTTCTCAAAGTTGAGGTAACAAGTTAGTTTTTCTAACATGGGGGGGGGGGGGATATGATAACAATTGAGAAAAAGTTATGTGGGACGAATTATCATTTGTACATCTAGATCCTCGAATGAAATAATATGTATTTGAAGTTCATAAAAGAATAATTCATGTGCAATTTATTGTAAAGCATGCCAGATGCATTTGCTGACCCAAAGAAAGTAACTATATTCTCATTGCAAATGCTCATATTAAGTCCTAGAAGGACAAAGTCTATGGTAAGTTTAAAGCGTATAAACAATCAGTTTCAAATAAACTTCTTGATACAGAAAATGAGCAAATGATCAAAACGATCATAATAAAGAAGGCAAGTGATCTAGAAGATCACAAGAGATTCAGGTACCTGAATATATGATGAAGAGATCTATATGTTATGTCATTATGAAAATACATCGAAACCAATAAAAAATCACTCGATGTCAACCTTCAAGAAGATATTGTAGAAGATTGAGATGTGAATGCTCAAATATGTGAATTGATGCTCTCATCAGGGGGAGTTGTGCGCGTTGCACCCTTTTTTCCTTACAAGGTTTTGTCCCACTGGGTTTTCCTTGCAAGGTTTTCTACGAGGCAACCAAAAGACGTATTTCTAAACATGTGTACTCTTTTTCCTTTTCAAAATTTTTTTTTCCCACTGGATTTTATTTTATTTAAGGTTTTAACGAGGCACATTATCTGTTGAGTAGACATTCAAGGGGGGAGTGTTATAAATAGAATTCTATTTATGGTGAATGTCCATATTTAGAGAGATTCTAGGGTTTATTACTTGGTGGCTAAGTCAACATCTCCCTATCAATATAGGGTTCTATTCCATTGTAATTCATCCCAAAATTCAATAAGAATTCTCTCTCTATTTCTATGCAATATTGTTCTTGTTCTTTTATTATTTTATAACCATATTCCAATTTACTGCAATTTAATTTAGTTGAGCTTTAATCGCGAGTATTTTGCACTAATGGTGTGTTTTATGCCTTATAGGAGTGATTCTGAGCGATATACATGTTATAGAATAAATTCTAGCGATTGGAGGTTTGAAGTCTGAGTAAAATCCCAAGGAAGTTAGTCGGGATCGTATTCAGCGGTCAAATTTGATAATTAACAACGAACAAAGAATAGAGTGGGAATATTGCACACTGTCTAGTAAAATAGACATAACATGTTTTATCCGAACTCCATTTGGGCTTTATGATATATGTCTGGGAATTTAACTCAAAGGGCTAGAACTTTCATGTTTTATATTTTCCAAACTCCAAACGGTATAGGGAGAAAAATGCGCGAAATAGTAGACTTTCCAAATACCGCATCCATGCCACGCCCAGACAACAACCGTGGACGTCCAGGCCAAGAAACTTGTCCTTTTTCGCACAGAAGAAGGTATAATTTTTAGGTCCCCACCCTACTTGGTATATTATACATGGAAATATGATATTTTGAGGAGGTTGGGCATACTTTTGACATAATTTAGACCTAAGGAGGCTAAGGAGATGGGAGATTCGACCTAAGGAGACAAGAACACACTGGGATCAAGGCGGAAAATTCTTTCACGAGTTTTTCACTTCCTTCTTCCTATTTCCTTTATTTGTTATAAATTCTAGTATTGTATTTTTGCACACTATTATGAGTAGCTAATTTGTTATCTAGAGTTTTGATAGAACCTTTTCTAGGATGAATTCTTGTTATATTTTTATATAATTAAGCCGTTGAATTTCTCAACTTGTTCAACTACGTGTTTGTTGTTGTTGATTTAATGGCCATCAATTGACTCTGCCTATTGTCACGACCCAAATCCGGTCGTGATGGCGCCCAACAATTAAGCTAGGCCAGCCAGACCAACTATTACTTATCACAACGACTATCAGTCCCAAATGGACATTCCAAGAAGAATATATGAGTTTAAGAACTCCAATAATAATAGAAATGAACAAACTACTGACACTCCCAAAGATCCGGAGTCACAAGTCTAGAGCCTCTAACAAAACCCAACAGGAATAGAGAGTACTATATAGAAATACTCAAGTCTGAATACAAAATACAAAATAGCAACTGTAAAGGAGAGGAGAAGCTAGGTTCTGCGAACGTAGGCAGCTACCTCAGCAACTCGAAATGACACTGCAAACGCTGGAAATGCCTGTCTACTGCTCCTGAGTACCTGAGTCTGCACACAAAAGGTGCAGGGAGTAGGGGTGAGTACTAAGTACTCAGTGAGTAATAAATATATAAAAGCAGCTGAAGGTAAGAAATCCACAAAATACCACAATATGAAGCTACACTACAGTCCGAATCTCCTACGAACTAGCATCAACAGTACAATTCAGCTACCACAGAGTAATTTAACAAATAAAGATGCAATGCAATGCACATAACCGCTACGGCATGTAGCCCGATCCAATTTAACGTCGACGGCGCTCACTGGGGTGTGTACAGACTCCGGAGGGGCTCCTACAGCCCAAGCGCAATACTGTGGCTCCTACAGCCCAAGTGCAAATACCGCTGCGGCGTGCAGCCCGATCCATCCTCAGTCCACAATAATCAGATAAGTCACAAACAGCTCAATTTATTTATTACCAGGTTTCAGTTCATAATTTATGAAAAATACTTTAACTATTATTAAATTTGCAAAAGCCGGTGACTTAGTATTTCAATACTGTGATTTCAAATTCCAGGACTTGAGATCAGTGATTTAAGCAAATATAGCTATCACATAAATATAATCCTCTAAGGACACCACAGGTCGGCACAAGGCCCCAAACAAGGCTTACGGCCCACAAATATATCAAATACAGTGCATTTCCAACACTAATAACATATTATTCATTTCCGGGATGGACCAAGTCTCAATCCCCAATCACAATCAATCCCGCACCTGCCACGGTGTGCGAGCCATGCCCTACTAGCGTCACAATGTGCTAAGCCGGGGTTTCGAACCCTCAGGCTACCATATACACAAACTACTCACCTCTAGCCGGTCGTAGACTCGTCCGCGATGCCTTTTCCTTTGAATTTAGCTCCCTCGTGCGTAGAATCTAGTCAAACCACAATAATTATATCAAATACGGGTCAAAGAATCATAACCCATTTCAATTTACATGAAATTCGCATAAATACACTAAGTTGGTAAAACCCGACCCCGGGCCCACTGCTCGGAAAATTCTGAAATTAGTACCAATGCGACCCTCACCTCGCCACGAGTCCGTGCATATAAAATTTATCGAAATCGGAGTTCAAATGGCCTCCCAAAACTCAAAACCCCGTTTTCAATATCTAGGCCACATTTCTTCAATATTTCAACCCAATTTCATGAAGATTGATGTTAATACTACCATAAAATGATGTTTTTGAGTCAAGAATCTTACCTCCGACGAATACCCGATGATTTCTCAGTGATCTCCTCGAGTTTTCTTCTCTCTAGGGCTCAAAATTGTGTTTTTGGGGTATAAACTTGTGAGCCTTCTGTTCTGTGATTTAATTCACTGCCAGACCCGTTTGCTCTACGCGATCGCGACTCGCCTCACGCGATCGAGATGTTCAAAAATTCGGCCTCACGCGATCGCGTCTCTCTTCCTGCGATCGCGTATCACAAATTTTCCCGGACCCCATTTCTCTTCTACGCGATCGCGTAGACCCTCATGCGATCGCGATGGGCAACTGATGACTCTACGTGATCACGTCTGTGCCCCCCTGCGATCGCGTTGCTTCCGCTCCTGACCTTATGCGATCGCGTCCCTTTATCTGCGATCGCACTGCACAATTTCCGGACCCTATGCGATCGCAATGCCCTTCACGCGATCGCATAGAGTTAACTTCACGCCCCCTTCCACTCTTCTATGCGATCGCAATCATCTCTATGCGATCGCATAGAGCAACTGCTGACTGAAATTTCTGCAGAATTTTTCCAAGTTCTAAATGCCCGGTTGATGGTCCGAATCCATCCCGAGGCCCCCGGGATCCCAACGAAAACCACCAACATACTCCAAAACATGATACGGACTTGTTCCAATCATAAAAACACCATACTAAACATCAAAATCACCAGTTACACACGGATTCAAGCCTAAATTTCTTAAAACTTTCAAAACTAACATTCAATCCAAAACCCGATCAAACGATGTCCGAATGACCTGAAAATTTGCAGACATATCCAAAATCACATAACAAAGCTACAGAAATTGTTGGAATTCCATTCCGACCCCCGGATCAAAATATCACCTACCATCCGGTTTTCGCCAAATTCAACCTTCGCCAATTCAAGCGTAAAACTACACCGGACCTCCGAATTCAATTCCGATTGTTCTCCTAAGTCATAAATTATCCCCCGGAACTAGTCGAATCATCAGAATCCGGTTCCGAGCACTCTAACTCAATAGTCAACTCTTGGTTGATTTCCCATATTCAGGCTTCCTTCAAACATGCTATTTGTTTCATTTTCAATCCAAATCACTCCTAACTCACCTGATATACTCTAATACTGTTATAAAAGCATAAGATAGGTAATTGCAAGGTAACGGGATGGTAATTCTCGTAATGACGGGCCGGGTCGTTACATTCTCCCCAACTTAAACAAATGCTCGTCCGCGAGCGGGTTAAGAAACATACCTGGAGTATCAAACAAGTGAGGATATCTGCTCCGCATCTCCTGCTCGGTCTCCCAAGTTGCTTCCTCCACGGGACGACCTCTCCACCGCACTTTCACTAAAGCTATGTCCTTGGATCTCAGCTTACGAACCTGACGACCCAAAATGGCTATTGGCTCCACATCATAAGTCAAGTCCTCATCTAGCTGTATCGTGCTGAAGCCTAACACATGAGACGGGTCTCCGACATACTTCCGGAGCATAGATACATGGAACACCGGGTGAACTCCCGACAAACCGGGTGGCAAAGCAAGCATATAAGCCACCTCCCCAACTTTCCTAAGCACCTCAAAAGGTCCAATAAACCTTGGGCTCAACTTCCCTTTCTTTCCAAACCTCATAACACCCTTCATAGGCGAAACCTTCAGCAACACCTTCTCACCTACCGAATAAGACACATCTCGGACCTTCCGGTCCGCATAACTCTTCTGACGCAACTGAGCTGTGCGAAGTCTCTCCTGAATCACCTTCACCTTGTCTAAGGCATCTTGGACTAACTCTGTCCCTAACAAACTAGCCTCGCCGGGCTCGAACCAACCGACTGGAGACCTACACCGTCTCCCATATAAAGCTTCATACGGTGCCATCTGAATGTTGGACTGATAGCTATTATTATAAGCAAACTCCGCAAGAGGCAAATAATCAGCCCATGAACCACCAAAATCAATGACACAAGCACGCAACATATCCTCCAATATCTGAATAGTACGCTCAGACTGCCCATCCGTCTGTGGATGAAATGCTGTGCTCAGCTCTACCTGTGAACCCAACTCTCGCTGAAATGTCCTCCAGAACTGAGAAGTGAACTGGGTACCTCTGTCCGATATAATAGAAATGGGAACTCCATGCAATCTCACTATCTCACGGATGAATATCTCTGCCAACCGCTCTGAGGAATAAGTAGTACACACTGGGATGAAGTGAGCTGACTTGGTCAACCTATCCACCACCACCCAAACCGAATCAAACTTCCTCGCTGTCCGAGGGAGTCCACTAACAAAGTCCATAGTTATTCTTTCCCACTTCCACTCAGGAATATCAATACGCTGGAATACACCACCAGGTCTCTGATGCTCATACTTGACCTGCTGACAGTTTAGACACCAAGCCACATGGCTCACAATATCTTTCTTCATCTTTCTCCACCAGTAATGCTGCTTCAAATCCTGATACATCTTCGCGACTCCTGGATGAATAGAATACCGCGAGCTATGGGCCTCCTCCAATATCAACTCACGAAGGCCATCAACATTGGGCACACATATCCGGCCCTACATCCGCAATACACCATCACTATCAATAGTGACATCTCCGGCATCATCATGCTGAACTCTGTCCTTAAGGACAAGTAAGTGTGGATCATCATACTGGCGCTCTCGAATACGATCATATAAAGAAGAACGAGCTACTACACAAGCCATCACCCGACTGGGCTCAGAAATATCCAGCCTCACCATCTGATTAGCTAACGCCTGAACATCAACTGCTAGGGGTCTCTCCCCAAACTGGAATATACGCCAAATTGCCCATACTAATAGCCTTCCGGCTCAATGCATCAGCCACTACATTGGCTTTCCCGGGATGATACAAGATAGTAATATCATAGTCTTTAAGCAACTCAAGCCATCTCCACTGCCTCAAATTTAGATCTTTCTGCTTAAACAAATGTTGAAGGCTGCGGTGGTCTGTATATACATCACAAGATACACCATATAGGTAATGCCTCTAAATCTTCAAGGCATGAACACTAGCAGCTAACTCCAAATCATGAACAGGGTAGTTCTTCTCGTGGGGCTTTAGCCTGACGAGAAGCATATGCAATAACTCTACCCTCCTGCATCAACACACAACCGAGTCCAACTCTGGAAGCATCACAATACACCGTATATGACCCCGAAGCCGATGGTAACACAAGTACTGGAGCCGTGGTCAAAGCCTCCTTGAGCTTCTGAAAGCTCTCCTCACATTCATCAGACCACACAAATGGAGCATTCTTCTGTGTCAACTTAGTCAACGGTGAAGCAATAGATGAGAAACCCCGAACAAACCGGCGATAATAGCCTGCCAAGCCGAGAAAACTCCGAATCTCTCTAGCTGAGGAAGGTCTGGGCCAATTCTGCACTGCCTCGACCTTCTGTGGATCAACCCGAATACCGTCACTGGATACTACATGTCCCAGAAAACCGATAGTATCAAGCCAGAACTCACAGTTAGTGAATTTTGCATAAAGCTTCTCTTCTCTCAATCTCTGTAATACCACCCTCAAATGTTGTGCATGCTCCTCCTGGCTGCGTGAATATACCAGAATATCATCAATAAGCACAATCACAAAAGAATCAAGGTACGGCCGAAATACACTATTCATCAAGTGCATGAATGCAGCTGGGGCATTAGTCAGCCCGAAAGACATCACTAGGAACTCGTAGTGCCCATATCGCGTCCCGAACGCTGTCTTCATAATATCCGAGTCCCTGGTCTTCAACTGATGGTAGCCCGATCAAAGATCAATCTTAGAAAATACACTAGCTCCTTGGAGCTGATCAAATAAGTCCTCAATACGAGGCAATGGGTACTTATTCTTCACTGTTACCTTGTTCAGCTGCCTGTAATCAATGCACATTCTCATTGTGCCATCTTTCTTCTTCACGAACAACACCGGTGCACCCCAAGGTGACACACTCGGACGAATGAAACCCTTATCTAAGAGTTCCCGAAGCTGTTCTTTCAATTCTTTTAACTCTGCTGGTGCCATGCGATAGGGAGGAATAGAAATGGGCTGAGTGCCCGGCACCAAGTCAATACCAAAGTCGATATCTCTGTCAGGCGGCATGCCCGGCAGGTCTGCTGGAAATACATCCGGAAACTCCCTCACAGTGGGGACCGAATCAAGACTGGGTGTCTCGACCTCAACATTTCTAATGAAGGCCAAATATGATAAACAACCCTTGCCAATCAATCGTTGGGCCTTTATACAAGAAATCACCATGTCGGACACATAATCAGTCAAGCCATGCCACTCGATCCTCGAATTACCTGGAATAGCTAGTGTGACTGTCTTGGCACGACAGTCTAGAATCGCGTGGTAAGGAGATAGCCAATCCATGCCTAGGATTAAATCGAAATCTATCATGCCCAGTAGTAATAGATCAACTCGTGTCTCCAGACCCCCAATACTAATAAGACAGGATCGATATACATGATCCACAACAACAGTATTCCCCACTTGGGTAGACACATGTACGGGCAAAGCAAGAATACTACGGGTCATACCCAAATGATGTGCAAAATAAGTAGAGACATAAGAATAGGTGGATCCGGGATCAAATAAGACGGAAGCATCCCTGTGGCAGACTGAGATAATACCTGAAATGACCGCATCTGAAGCACTAGCATCCTTCCTATCCGGAAGAGCATAGAAACGAGCCTGGCCTCCACCAGTATGATCCTCACCCCTAGGGCGACCTCTGGATACCTGGCCACCAGTCCTAACCGACTGTGCTGGCGCCGAAGAAATAGGAGTAGAAGACGAGGGCTGATCCCTCTGCTGAGACCGCTTACGAAGCCACTGAGGACACTCTCTCCTGATATGGCCCAAATCACCGCACTCAAAACAACAGCCTGAAGATGGAAGAAGGGGCTGCTGAGGACCCCTCGCTACAGATGAACCCTGTGCTGAGGAAACAGGAGCAGAGCTCTGAGCTGGAAGAGCACTCGGTGCAGGCTGACTCTGCTGACGGCTCTGCTGACCCTGATAACCCTGATGGCCCTGACGACCATGATCTGATGAAACCCCACTGGACTCTGCACGTCCAGACTGATGAGACCTGAAAGAACGACCCCTGCTATACTGGGGTTGGCCCCTAGACGGAGCACCACTGAAGCTGCCAGAACCACGAGGCCTCTTAGCCTCTCTCTCCTCCCGCTCTCTGCGGCGATCTGTCTCAATATGACGGGCAGCATCAACCACCTCCTCAAAGATAACTGCCGAAACTCTCTCCCTGGTCATCAAAATGCGAATGGGATAAATAAGGCCATCAATAAATCTCCGAATCCTCTCTCGTCTGTAGGAACCATCCACATGGCATGACGGGCCAACTGTGTGAATCTCATCTCATACTGATTAACCGTCATATCCCCCTGCTTCAACCATTCAAACTGAGGTCGCAGCTCCTCTCTCTGAGACTGAGGCACGTATTTCTCCAAAAATACGTGGAGAAAGTGAGGGGCACTGCCCCAGTGGGCCTACGCATCTCAAAATCCTCCCACCACTGAAATGCTGCACCTGTGAACTGAAAAGTGGTGAATGAAACACCGCTGGACTCTAGAATACCCGCGGTGCGAAGCATGCGCCGACATCTGTCAAGAAAACCCTGGGCATCCTCGCCCTCAGCTCCACTGAATGTCGGAGGCTGTAGCCTATCAAATCTCTCCAAACGACGCTGCTCATCGTCGGGCATAACTGGAACCATATATGCGGGAGCTGGTGCAACGGGCGCAACTGGCTGAACTGGATCGGGTGTGTGAGCCACGGGGGTCCGATTCCCTCCCCCTGCCTGTGAAGAAGATACTGCAGCAGTAGCTGCAACTACCTGTGCCAAGCCTGTGCACACTGATAAGATCTGAGCCAAGGTCTCCTGAAGACCTGGTATGACAATGGGCACTGCCGGTACCTGAACCTGAGTTGTCGGAGCGTCTGCCGCTGGAATCTGGTCCTGAGTTTGGGCCACTGGTGTAGGAATCTGACCTTGAGTCTGGTCAGCTGGTGGGTCAGCAGGCACTGGCACTGCTGCCCTACCTCTACCACGACCACGGCCTCCGGGTGCCAATGGTGGTCGTCCGCCACGTCCGTTAGCTCGTGTTCTCGCCATCTGCGAGAGAATAGAATATGGAAAAATTTAATTTCATAATAACACAAATCGCACGATATGAATCCAAGAAAATGAGGTTTTTCCTAAAGTTTCTATAGCCATTCGAGGATAGATATGGACGTCTGCGTACCGATCCGCGAAAGCCTACTAAACCGGCTCATGACTCGCGAGTCCTAATAACCTAGAGCTCTTATACCAACTTGTCACAACCCAAATCCGGTCGTGATGGCGCCCAACAATTAAGCTAGGCCAGCCAGACCAACTATTACTTATCACAACGACTATCAGTCCCAAATGGACATTCCAAGAAGAATATATGAGTTAAAGAACTCCAATAATAATATAAATGAACAAACTACTGACACTCCCAAAGATCCGGAGTCACAAGTCTAGAGCCTCTAACAAAACCCAACATGAATAGAGAGTACTATATAGAAATACTCAAGTCTGAATACAAAATACAAAATAGCAACTAGAAAGGAGAGGAGAAGCTAGGTTCTGCGAACGTAGGCAGCTACCTCAGCAACTCGAAATGACACTGCAAACGCTGGAAATGCCTGTCTACTGCTCCTGTGTACCTGAGTCTGCACACAAAAGGTGCAGGGAGTAGGGCTGAGTACTAAGTACTCAGTGAGTAATAAATATATAAAAGCAGCTGAAGGTAAGAAATCCACAAAATACCACAATATGAAGCTACACTACAGTCCGAATCTCCTACGAACTAGCATCAACAGTACAATTCAGCTACCACAGAGTAATTTAACAAATAAAGATGCAATGCAATGCACATAACCGCTACGGCATGTAGCCCGATCCAATTTAACGTCGACGGCGCTCACTGGGGGTGTGTACAGACTCGGAGGGGCTCCTGCAGCCCAAGCGCAATACTGCTGCGGCGTGCAGCCCGATCCTCATATAAATCACTGCAGCGTGCAGCCCGATCCTCATATCAACCACTGCGGCGTCACGAAACAGTTCATTTTTCTAAATTCCAGTTTCCAGTTCATAATTTATGAAAAATACTTTAACTTTATTAAATTTGCAAAAGCCGGTGACTTAGCATTTCAAAAAGTGATTTCAATTTCCAGGACTGAGATCAGTGATTTAAGAAAATATAGCTATCACATAAATATTGTCCTCTAAGAACGCTACAGATCGGCACAAGGCCCCAAACAAGGCTTACAGCCCACAAATATATCAAATACAGTGCATTTCCAACACTAATAACATATTATTCATTTCCGGGATGGACCAAGTCTCAATCCCCAATCACAATCAATCCCGTACCTTCCACGGTGTGCGAGACACGCCCTGCTAGCGTCACAATGTGCTAAGCCGGGGTTTCGAACCATCAGGCTACCATATACACAAACTACTCACCTCTAGCCGGTCGTAGACTCGTCCGCGATGCCTTTTCCTTTGAATTTAGCTCCCTCGTGCATAGAATCTAGTCAAACCACAATAATTATATCAAATACGAGTCAAACAATCATAACCCATTTCAATTTACATGAAATTCGCATAAATACACTAAGTTGGTAAAACCCGACCCCGGGCCCACAGCTCAGAAAATTCCGAAATTAGTACCAACGCGACCCTCACCTCGCTACGAGTCTGTGCATATAAAATTTATCGAAATCAGAGTTCGAATGGCCTCCCAAAACTCAAAATGGCGTTTTCAATTTCTAGGCCACATTTCTTCAAGATTTCAACCCAATTTCATGAAGATTGATGTTAATATTACCATAAAATGATGTTTTTGAGTCAAGAATCTTACCTCCGACGAATACCCGATGATTTCTCAATGATCTCCTCGAGTTTTCTTCTCTCTAGGGCTCAAAATTGTGTTTTGGGGTATAAACCCGTGAGCCTTCTGTTCTGTGATTTAATTCACTGCCAGACTCGTTTGCTCTACCAGACCCGTTTGCTCTACGCGATCGCGACTCGCCTCACGCGATCGCGATGTTCAAACATCCAGCTTCACGCGATCGCGTCTCTCTTCCAGCGATCGCGTAGCACAAATTTCCCTGGACACCATTTCTCTTCTACGCGACTGCGTAGACCCTCATGCGATCACGATGGGCAACTGCTGACTCTACGCGATCGCGTCTGTGCCCCCCTGCGATCGCGTTGCTTCCGCTCCTGACCTTATGCGATCGCGTCCCTTTATCTGCGATCGCACTGCACAATTTTCGGACCCTATGCCATCGCAATGCCCTTCACGCGATCGCATAGAGTTAACTTCACGCCCCCTTCCACTCTTCTATGCGATCGCAGTCATCTCTATGCGATCGCATAGAGCAACTGCTGACTGCAAATTTATGCAGAATTTTTCCAATTTCAAAATGCCCGGTTGATGGTCCGAATCCATCCCGAGGCCCCCGGGACCCCAACGAAAACCACCAACATACTCCAAAACATGATACGGAATTGTTCCAATCATAAAAACACCATACTAAACATCAAAATCACCATTTACACACGAATTCAAGCCTAAGTTTCTTCAAAACTTTCAAAACTAACATTCAATCCAAAACCCGATCAAACGATGTCCGAATGACCTGAAAATTTGCAGACATATCCAAAATCACATAACGAAGCTACACAAATTGTCGGAATTCCATTCCGACCCCCGGATCAAAATATCACCTACCATCCGGTTTTCGCCAAATTCAACATTCGCCAATTCAAGCCTAAAACTACACCGGACCTCCGAATTCAATTCCGATTGTTCTCCTAAGTCATAAATGATCCCCCGGAACTAGTCGAATCATCGAAATCCGGTTCCGAGCACTCTAACTCAATAGTCAACTCTTGGTTGACTTCCCATATTCAAGCTTCCTTCAAACATGCTATTTGTTTCATTTTCAATCCAAATCACTCCTAACTCACCCGATATACTCTAATACCTGTTATAAAAGCATAAGATAGGTTATTGCAAGGTAACAGGGTGGTAATTCCCGTAACGACGGGCCGGGTCGTTACACCTATTTAGTGTGTACTGCTCGAGAGAGAATACATATTTAGGTGGTTGATGAACAACGTCACACCTAATGTATGTGAGGAATCAATACAGCTGGTTAAAGGAAGGTTTAGAAATAACAAAGCCTTGACATGGTCATCATGAGTGGTTAGATAAAGCCAAATAGCATAGTTTGAGAGAATATGTCTACTAAATTATTGTAGTTGCTCGAGAGAGAATTACGGCACCTAAAGTGTTCACGATCAGTAGAGAATACATTGGCAAAACTATAGGCAACATAGCTAGAAGGATTCTGACAATTGAGAAAATTATAAATCTCTCCTTAATTTAGTCTCCAACCCTTTGTCCCGTTAGTTGATAATTTTATCGCTTTATAGTATTTTCTAGCTAATTAGTTAGAAATATAAATTTCAATTTTTATAATTTAGAAAATTATTCAAATTTATATGTTTAGTGATATTAAACAGATATAGCTAAGCCTTAGTTCTTTGTGGGATTTGACTCTGGACTTCACATCGAATTATATTTTCAGCGACCGCTTATCCTTTGTAGGGCTATAGTTTGGCGTGAACAAACTTTGGCACCGTTGCTAGAGAATTAACGGTGTAGTTGTAGTTTCATATATTGCTAGGGTTCAAGTTTGGAATTTTTTTATATTTTTTTATAACCGTGTAATTGAGAAACATGACATCTTGAACTAATGGAAATTTAAGTGTAGATAATTCTACTATTGATCTCCAAACATATTCTAAAGGAAACCACTCGTGGTAAAATTTTCATAACGTTCCTGAGAGCAGGTTATGTGTACCAACTCAATCTTATTTGTGGAATGTGTGTGATGTGTGTGGTGGTAAAAATGTTCACTTTTATTGTTGTTCTTATATTTCATATCTTATCCAAACCCTTACTATGATGTTACTGCCTTTTCTTGTGAAGTTAAAAGGAACAATGAACCTTGGGATGCAAACCTGAAGGAGGTCAAGGATATGTTAAAGAGCCTTCTGAAACAAAAAAAAAATAAAAAACAAATTGTAGATAGAAAGGCATATACTTGTTTTGGAATGGTTTCAGTAAGGATAAACAAGGAAAGAAATCAATTAACCTTAACGGGCGAGTAAAATCAGATTTTAAAAGAAAAGTTTGAAATCAGTTATAGAATCGAAGATCAAACAGGGAAACTCAGCATAATTAGGGTGCACAAACACCAGACATGCGAGACCAAACTATTGTCATAAGGAAACAACATGCGATATAGCACAAAGTTAGTAGACAAACAAATATTTGAAGCCTGATAGTCACGTAGGTTAAGCTTTAGTGACTTAGTAGTAGTGAAAAAGATAAAGTATCAGAAGCATGTAAAGGGTAAAGTTAAAAACCCTTTCGAAGACATAGTCGAGTTTTAAAGATAGTAAGAACCCAAAATCAGATAAAGAAAAGAGATGATGAAACAAAGGAATTTCAAATCAAGTCGAGCAACATCAAACATATGAATTGCACAAGAGGTTTCAGAAACTCGAATAAACCTAAATAAATTAGGGTTTATGAAACCAATCGAGTTTAAAGATGATGAGCAAACAAATTACACAAATACTTAGAGACTCGAATGAACCCAAAAGAAATTAGGATTTTTCAACACCAATCGAGTCTAGATATGCTAAACAATTAAATCAAATAAACAAATAGTCTAAAAAATTAGGGTTTTCAACACCAATTGAGTCTAGAGATGATAAACTAGTGAATCAAACAAATACTAACAAATGAACTCAGAGGGTCTCCTTGAAACAGCCTCTCCGCCGCTCGGGGTAGGGGAAAGGTTTGTGTACATTCTACCCTTCCCAAACCCTACATGTGGGATTATACTGCTTTATTATTGTTGTTGTTGTTGTTGTTGTTATACTAACAAATGAACTCAGAAACCTTGGAAGAAATTAGGGTTTTTAACGTGCAAACTCAGAGAAGAGAATAATTCGAGCAAACATAGCAAAACATGTCAAAAATCAGAGGAAGTTTTGAAATAACTTAACAAGAAAACCCTAATCGGAAAAGATAAAAAGTTTTGCAAGCAGAGTTTTAAAAGGAAACTTCGAGAAAAAAAATGCTTAGGAGTTCAAAAAAAACATAGATCTGAAGCAGATCTGAAAGAAATCGAAAGGACCTTTGAGATTAGGGTTTCAAAAGAACCCCAGTGACGAGAAATGCCTTGAAAGCCATTGATCTAAGCAGGAGAGTCAAAGGTCTGACTTGAGTTGCCATGGTTGGCCAGAGAAAGATCAGAGATGACGAAAGTACGATCATCGAGCAAAGTTTGGGCCAAGACCTTTCATGATGTGGTCATGAGACCATAGAAACGAACACGTAGAAGCCATGTGAGGCTGATGCAGGCCTCTGATAACGCTAGAAGGCCATAGGTTAGGGCGAATTAGGATGGCAGCGGCTAGCATTTGAGAGTGTTGTAGAGAGGATTTGAGAGAGGAATGGGGATTTAGAGGCGGTGTGTTGTGAGGAATGATAGGATTTGGGGGGGGGTTTCTTTTGGACTTAATTAGGTAAGGGCAACAATGGTCGTTGATCTAAATGATCAATGGCTGAGATTTTAAAGGTTAGGTGGGGATCCGGGTATGGATTAGTTTAATTGGGTTTGGGTTGGTGTTTAATAGGAATTCGGCCAGGGAATTGACATCCAAATTGGGTTTAGTTGGTGTTCAAAATCAGGCTAGAAAAAAATATGGCTAACATTAAAACAACTAAGTTTTCCTATTTGATTTATAAAAAATAATAAAATAATTTCTGTGAATAAATTAAGGGTACTAAAATGATTTATAATACATAATTAATTATTTAAGAATATAAGACCTAATTTTGTGAATATAAATACAATTAAATCTTAAAATAGGCTAAGATTGCAATTATATGCAATTTATCTTTAAAAATACTAAACAAATATGTAAAAATATGCAAAAAAAAATTAAAAATGATAGTTTTGGAAATAATTATTGAATTTTATGGATAAAATAGGAGAATAAATATATTAAAATCTGTTAAAAATTAAGGAAAAGTAAAGAAGTACTTGGATATATGCATATCTATGCCATTTTGAAGCTATTTTTCATATTGAAAATACATAGGAAAATTGGGTGTCAACAGCTGAAATAACCCATCAATATGCTAATAATCAGAAACCTCACAAGTAGTTAACTAGAAAATCCTTAATCATAGGTGGTGGGACTCTCCCACTTAGCCTAAAGCCATTATTATACAAATTCTGGAATTCAGCAGGATCCTTTATTTCTTGTTGACATAATCTTGCGCAATTTACCACCAAAATTCCAGGAATCTTTCTGTATAACCCTCTTGTTATACTCTGAATCATCAACCATGTTCACATGATCGATCTTTTTGCTATATAGCCAATAAAATCCTTTGCAGTAGCTTTGCCAACCTTGCGATCGTCGCCCTGCTCACTGGAGATATCTCGCCTGTGGAATATACGTGTCGACGTCTTCTAATGTTGCTACACGGGGTGAAATCACCATGACATTAATGGCACCTCCTGAGCCTAAGCTCACTCTCTAGATGTACAAGTCCATTCACCATTCGTGGACATTAGTTAGTTTCGCGGCTACATCCCTACAACTCACAGTTAAGTTGTATCCTCCTTTATGTCAAGCAGCTCCTTTTTGTTATATCAAATCTCTTGTTGCATAATAGCCCATACTTCATATTAACCCGTAGGCACAAATTACCAATCACTAAAATTTTCAAATCACTCCAAACTCTCCCACTTTGGCGAAACTCAACCCTTTAGTTGAGTACTCGACGTTTGCTTCTTATACCTGACCTTCTAGAAGTCTTAACCACCGCCAAACACTCCCCGCATATCCTTCCTTATCCTTTGCTTCTCAGATGTTGCCATAAATAAAATCTATCTTCGTGGAAGTTGAACCCACAATTGCTGCTAACTTTAAACCTTTCCGAAGATCATCTTTCTCGAACTGTCAACAATAGAAACACTGATTCAATCCTTAACTACCGTGCCCCGCGATATTTGATAATCACAGTTTCAATAAAATTTCACAATATCTTACCCCAAAGGTGAATTGTAGAAGATCATAACACCGGCGAACTTAGTACATTCAATTAGGATAACAACACTTTATCACAGATGAAAACTCCACCAGCCCACATCTGACCATTCTTAGTCCGATTAGCTTTTCCCCGCCGTGAATAAAATATTGAACCTCTAGATCATGCACTGAGTAAACATCCCTTCAAGTCATTCATTGCCCCGACACGTAAGCAAACATCCCACCATCATATCAATATTGCGTAACAATCATTTATAGCATCATGGCAACTTGTACCTAGCCTCAGAGCTCTCAGAAGTACCGCTACTAAGCTGGAACGACAGAATATCCTTCCAAAAGGAGACAATAATAGCTCAGACAACTATGTAGGGAGAAACACCCCGCAGTGTATCTTTGATACCATTACAATTCTTTAATTCTCGATTTATAACTGATAACTGTGATTTTTACATTATTTATACCCATCTTTGCCTAAGCTTTGTGAATAAATTAACATAAATCAGTCCTTAATTGCTTACAAATTGCGCTTGATTGCAGGTTTGAGCAGTTAGATGTCAAAGATCACAAATCGGCTCAGAAAGGAGTGAAATCTGCCAGGCATAGAGAGAGAAACTGAAATGTGAGCTAGGAGACCAATGCGGACCGCACATATTTGTCATGAGGCCGCCCAAGAAGACTAGGAAAACTACCTAAGTCAAGAACCATGTGCGGTCTGCACTGATTTGCTATGCGGACGCACAGGTAGGAATCAGAGAGCTGAAAATGGAGGAAAATATCACGTGGACCGCATCCATTTCTACACGGTCCGCGATGCTGTAGGCAAGGATAATTTTTCTAAGGCAAAATTCCCACACGGACGCACTCCAAAATAGTGCGGTCCACGTGGAAGTAGGATCAGAGACCCATCATGGAAAAGCAAACTGCAGTGCGGCATCGCAACATTTCACGCGGTCCGCAATGTTTAATAGTGCGGCCGCATAACATTTGTGTGCGGTCCGCATGATTTCACCCACGTGGCCATGTGAAATTTTGTTGCAGTCCGAATTCATGGTTCAAAAGTCCAAACTTTGGCAGGCCTTTTACCTTATGCGGCTGTATGTCGTTTTCATACGGTCAGCGACAGACCCTCAGGGGTATTTTTGTCCAGATTTTCCTAGGTAGAATAAATAAAATATTTTACTTTTTTAGGTTACGTTTAGATACAGTGTACGAGCACGAGGCAAAGTATCTATGCCTATTTTAGGCTATTTTGACTGGTTTTAAACGTGGAATTAATTGTAGTTGATTTCTAATTCAATATTATGTCATTCTCTACCATTATTTCTTCTTTTTCTATTGATTCTATGAGTAGCTAAACCCATTAGCTAGGGTTGTGGCTCAACCCTAGTGTGGGTAATTAATGGGTGTTGTTGATTAATGTTTGGATGGTATTGAGTGTATAGTATTTGGGTCGTTTGTATGTTTTAACTAAGATCTGGTGGTTGCAAACACTAAGTCTAGCTTAGTGGGTTGAGATTTTGCTTGAGAAAGAAGGTCTAAGTCCTCTCAATCAACCCAACAGGGATTTGGGATGGACCCATGAGAATGGTAGTCCCAAGTAACGGGTTAAACCTCGAGAGAATAATCACCCTACCTGAACCATTAGTTGCTTGGGCAAATTAGCCTACTAAATTGGTCTCGAGAGATCCAATTGGGCAAAATCACTCTCTCTACCGAGAGGTGTGATAGTGAGAGTTAAGTGCAATGGTTAGCTATGTATCCCACTTTATCATCCTTATATTGAGCTTCATTACCTATTAATTAGCCACCTAGGCAAGTGCTACGACCCTAGTGCTTTTTCCTATTTACATACAACTTAGTGTTATCACTTAGCAAATATAGTTACAATTGTAGTTGAAAATTATTAGTTGTTAATTGAAGAAACACAAAAATGTTAGAAGCCAAATTAGGAGCTACAATGCTTAATTAGTGTCCACAAATACTTGACTCCAATATCAAGCTCTCTGAGGAATTGACCACGAAAAATCACTATTGGGTAAAAGTTATTATAGCTTACTCTTCCTAAGGGTTGAGTTTGCAACGATCACATTTTGGCGCAGTTGCTAGGGAGCTTCAGTGTTCAACTATTTGTGTAGCTAGTTTAGTATTTAGCTTCTTTTTCCTTCTTTATACTAACTTTATTAGTGTCAATCCAACATGTTCAAATGGCTTTGAACGGGAATATTCCTCTTGACAATGTGGTCGTGAGGGAGGAGGTTGATGATGTAGAACAAGATGAACTCTAAGTTCCACAAGTACGGAGATGTAGAAATGCAAATGCTAATCCTATTGAAGCAATCCCAGACCCTCCTCCGCCTCCACCAAGAGTTGCTCTAAGGGTTCTTCCCAACCAAGGTTATGCAAGTGCAATAGTTCCTCCCTGAATCCAGGTGGGGAACTTCCAAATTACAAATATGATGTTGACTCTTCTTGAACAACATGGGTATTTCACGGGTACCTCCAATCAAAATGCATATAAGCACTTGAAGGTATTCGTGGATACTTATTGGGGAAGTAAGCAAACTAATGTCTCCGAAGATGCTCTAAGGTTGAGGCTTTTCATGTTCTCTCTTCGGGGTAAAGCTCTTGATTGGTTGGAGAGGTTGCCAAATCATTCAATTACTACATGAGACGAATTAGCGGACAAGTTCATTGCCAAGTTCTTCTCTTTGAGTCATATGGTGGCGCTCCGGGATGAGATTTTAGCCTTCAAACAAGAACCGACGGAGCCATTGCATGAAATATTGTAGAGGTTTTGAACCATGGTGAAGGAGTGTCCGAACAACGACATGAATGATGTTATGATCCAACAGACGTTCTATAGAGGTATAAACACAACTAACCAATGCATTGTTAACCAAATGGCAGGAGGAAATTTCATGAAGCTCCCGTATGATGAAGCATGCGACGTGCTTGATGAGATGGCTGATACTTCATCAGCATGGCAAAGTCGGGCGAATGTTCCTCAAGGCGATCCAAATGTGATACACATGCACAAAGAGTTACATGACCATGGCCAAGCCATAGCCGAACTTACTACCACCATGAATCAATTAGCAAAATCACAATTGCAACAAGTGCAAAATCCAAGGCAAGTTAATGCAATGGAAGGGGTATGCACGATGAAGAGAAGGCAAAGGGGCCACAACAACAAGGAGCTTGTGACAATTATGATGATGGTAGTGGGTATTCAAATGATTGTTATGATGAACAAGACGAAGATTGCCAATATGTGAACAATTTCCAAGGTAATGATTGGGGATTGGGCAACCTCGCCCGACATCAATGTGGTTGCAAATGGCGAATAGATCCATGAAGAGGCTGTTGGGTATCAATGATGACGTGCTTGTTCGAGTTGACAAGTTCATTTTACCGACCGATTTTTTAATCCTTGATTGTGAAGTGGATTTTGAAGTTCATATCATTCTTGGAAGGCCTTTCTTAGCAACTGGTAAAGCTTTGCTGGACGTTGAAGCGGGGGAATTAACTTTCCGGGTTAGTGATGAAAAAGTAGTTTTCCATGTATGCAAATTGATGAGGAAACCTAATAGTACCAAAGTTTGTTCGTTTGTTGACATTGTCACGGCAGTGATAGTGGATGACACAAGCGCCATGATCAATGTTGAGGACCCACTTGAAGCGGTACTTTTGAACATGGAAACTAATGATGATGCCGGAAGAATTAAGTGTGTAAATGCTTTGCATGGTATAGGCTCGTACTCTTATGAGCCGAGAAATTTGTCATTGGATCTTGAGAATCTCAAAAACCCTCCAACAAAGTCATCTATTGAGGAGCCACCAGTGTTGGAGTTGAAACCACTTCCTCCTCACCTCAGGTATGAATACTTGGGACCCAATTTCACTTTACTTTTTATTATTTCATCTTGCTTAACTAACTTGCCGGTGGACGCCACTTTGGCGGTTTTACAAAAGCGCAAGCGGGTGATTGGATGTACCTTGGCGGATATTCGGGGCATAAGCCCCGCATTTTGCATGCACAAGATCATTTTTGAGGATAATGCACGGCCGTCACTTGAACACCAAAGAAGATTAAATGAAGCTATGCAAGAGGTGGTCAAGAAGGAGGTTTTCAAGTGGTTGGATGCCGGTGTGGTCTACCTAATATTAGATAGTTCATGGGCCTCCCCGGTCCAATGTGTTCCTAAGAAGGGTGGCATCACGATGGTCACAAATGCAAACACTGAGTTGATCCCGACCCGCACGGTCACGGGGTGGAGAGTGTGTATGGATTATAGAAAGCTCAATCAGGTTACCAGGAAGGATCATTTCCCTCTACCATTTTTGGACCAAATGCTTGATCGTTTAGCGGGCTGGGCTTACTATTGCTTCCTTGATGACTACTCGAGGTATAACTAAATTCTCATTGCCTCGGATGACCAAGAAAATACAACATTCACGTGTCCATATGGCACTTTCGCATTCTCAAGGATGCCATTCGGACTTTGCAATGCACCTGCAACCATTCAGCAATGCATGATAGCCATCTTTACCGACATGATGGAGGACATATTGGAAGTGTTCATGGATGATATCAGTGTAGTGGGGGATTCTTTTGATGAATGCTTGGGAAATTTGGACAAAGTGTTGAAGAGATGCGAAGAGACTAATCTTGTGCTAAATTGGTAGAAATGTCATTTTATGGTCAAGAAGGAATTGTTTTGGGGCATAAAATTTTGAAGAATGGCATTGAAGTGGACAAAGCAAAAAAAGAAGTCATCTCGAGGCTACCTCCCCCCACCTCTGTCAAGGGGGTGAGGAGTTTCTAAGGTCATGCCGGATTCTACCGGCATTTCATCAAGGATTTCTCAAAGGTCGTGATCCCATTATGCATATTGTTGGAGAAGGATGTGAAGATTGTGTTCGATGAAAAGTGCATGGAATCTTTTGAATTGTTAAAGCATAAGTTGACTGCCACTCCTAATATCACCGCACCAAATTGGGATTTGCCATTTGAATTAATGCATGACGCTAGTGATGTGGCAGTTGGTGTGGTGTTAGGTCAAAGAATTAACAAGATGTGTCACCCGGTGTACTATGCAAGTAAGACAATGAAGGAGGCTCAAAGGAATTATACGGTCACCGAGAAGGAATTGCTAGCTATTGTTTTAGCCATGGAGAAGTTTCGCCCATACCTTATGGGAGCCAAGGTGATTATTCATACCGATCATGCGGCCCTTGGGTACTTAATGACAAAGAAAGACTCAAAAGCAATATTAATGAGATGGGTGTTACTATTGCAAGAATTTGATCTAGAGATTATTGATAGAAAAGGAAGTGAAAATCAAGTCGCGGATCACTTTTCCCGGCTAGAGAAAGAAGGAAGACCAAGCAATGGAGTTGAGATTAATGATGCTTTTCTGGATGAACAACTCCTTGCGGTTTATATACATGATATGCCATGGTTTGCGGATGTAGCCAATTACATTGTGATCGGCATCATCCCGATGATCTCTCTTCTAACCAAAGGAAGAAGCTCAAGCGGGATAGTTTGGATTTCTATTGGGACGAGCCGTATTTGTTCAAAATTTATACAAATGGGGTGATTCGTCGTTGTGTCCTGGAAGAAAAACAATTAAGCATATTGGAAGCGTGTCACTCTTCCCCTTATGGTGGTCATCATGGGGGTGAGAATGGCATCTAAAGTTCTAAGTTGTGGTTTCTATTGGCCCACCTTTTTTCAAGATGCAAGCGATTTAGTAAAAAGGTGTGATGCATGTCAACGAGCTGGCGGGATTTCTAAAAAAGATGAGATGCCTCTTAACACCATTTTAGAGGTGGATATTTTCGATGTTTGGGGCATTGAGTTCATGGGCCCTTTTGTAAGATCTTGTGGGAACACGTACATTCTTGTGGCAGTAGATTATGTCTCTAAATGGGTGGAAGCCATGGCTCTACCCAACAATGAAGCCCAGAGTGTTGTGGCATTCTTAAAGAATCAGATTTTTACTAGATTTGGAACCCCTCGTGCTATCATTAGCGATGGGGGGTCCCATTTTTGCAACAAGTCTTTCGACTATTTGCTCACTAAAAATGGAGTTAACCACAAAATGACTACTCCATACCATCCCCAAGCAAGCGGTCAAGTGGGTTTTCTAACATGGAGATCAAGAGTATTTTGTCCAAAACAGTAAATGCAAATAGGACCGATTGGTCAAAGAAGTTGGATGATGCTCTTTGGGCCTATAGTACGCCTTACAAAACTCTAATTGGTATGTCTCCATATCGATTGGTATTTGGTAAGGCTTGTCATCTTTCGGTGAAGGTGGAGCACAAGGCAATGTGGACTTTAAGGAAGTTAAATTTGGATTGGGATGTTGCAGCCAACCTCCGAGTGGACCAATTGATTGAGCTTGACGAATTTCGTTTTCATGATTACTCTAACTCATCTTTGTACAAGGACAAAATGAAGTACTTATATGATAAATATGCTAGAGCCAAAGAATTCAAGGTTGGTGAAATGGTCCTTCTCTTCAACTCAAGGCTAAGGTTGTTGCCAGGGAAACTCAAGTCCAAATGGAGTTGGCCCTTTGAAGTTGTTTGTGCAACTCCATTCGGTGCCCTTGATCTCAAGAACAAAAATGGAGAAATATTCCGGGTTAACGGGCATCGAGTTAAGCATTACATGGAAAACATTGATCATATCCACGTGGTGGCACTCATTCATTTAAAGTAGAGATGATGGTAACCCGCATCATGCCGCGACGTCAAATCAGGCGCTTCTTAGGAGGCAACCCATGTCTTTTATGTTTCTTCATTTTTCTAATTGTAGAGTAAGATTTTTGAACCGATGTGATGTGAAGTGTTGCAAGGATGATGTTGAACCAGTGCAGGGTTGAATAAGAAAATTGGACAGTATCTCTCTAGTTCTCACGCGGCCGCATAACCATTTTTGTGCGGTCCGCGTGAGTTTGGTCTCACCAGCATGTGCTCTGAAGTTTGCTCACGCGGTCGCACACCAAAACAATGCGGTCCGCGTGGAACTTGTGGAATAACCACTTCTCTAAAGCTGTCCATATGGCTGTACACCAAATCAGTGCGGTCCTCGTGGAAAAATGATACAAAGGAGCACCTCTGAAGTTTTCAATGCGGCCGCACACCAAATCAATGCGGTCCGTATGGGCTGATTTAAGAAACAAAGAGAGGGAAAATCCTGCGCGGTCCGCGTGCCATTTGTGTGCGGCCGTGCAGGTAGGTAAGTGCTGGGCCCCATGGTTCTCTATAAATAGAGACCTAGGCAACCTTTAATCCTTTTCGCACTATTCACTCTGAAAGAAAAAAATTTACTGTTCATCTACGGAGAGTTGCACACACGTCAAATTAGTCCTCATTCTTGGTAACATTTCACCTATAATGCATCTGTTAATTCACATTATTTTTATTTTTAGTTAATTCATGATAGAATAAATTCTTAATTTCTCAATTCCTTTTATTTTCAAGTGACTAGGATATAGAGATTGAATTCTGGGTGTTAGGGCTTAACCTTCTTGAGGAAATTACTGAGTAGGGACAATTAGGTTAACAAAATTGGTCATAACAATGTTAATAATGAAATATTGGACTGCTCATATTTTCCATACGTGGCTGCACAACATTCTTGTGTGGTCCGCATGATTTTGCTCATAAAATTGTACACTCTCAGTGCAGACCACATGACATTTTTGTGCGGTCCGTGTGGTTTCAGTGTGGCCACGGTCCAAAATAGTGGGGACTGCGTGGCCAATATTTAGAGAATACATCCTCCTAAATCAGAATCAATGCGGCTGCATATTAAAAGTGTGCGGTCCACATTAGATCCACACGGCCGCGGTCCAAAACAGTGCGGACCGCATGGCCAATCTTCAGAGAGTTGATCCTCATGAACCATAACCAATGCGGCCGCGTGACAAATATGTGTGGTCCATTTGGTTCTACGCGGAAGCATGACAAATGTGTGCGGTCCGCATAGGTCATTCATACAGACTGTCATTCAACTCATTTGGTCTGTGCGGACCGCATGGCACTTTTGTGCGGTCCGCGTGGTATCAAACCAATAACTGTGTGATTTCACTGTTTCATTACCCCCTTCTGCCTTACTTTGACTAACACTTTTAGACTTGTATTTTTTGAAGATAAAAGTAAAAAATTAAGGAGGTGGGCAATCTCAACGTGGAGGCAAAGATAAACTACCCGGGAGAGGTGGTTCCTCCCGAAGAGGAAAAGGAAAAAAGGTGCATAAACTCACTCCTAAGGCAAGAGCAAACATATAGAAAACCCGGAAGATAATTCGGGCTGCTGATAAGGCTGCTTCCCACTCTACAGGGAGTGAGTATACACCTTCCAGGAGTGCAACCTCAGAGTCTGCCCCCACACACTTGACGGTATCAAGAGGCCTTCGTGACTCCCCGTCTCTAGAGCAAGACACTGCTGCCACCTCCAAGCGAGCAATGAATGTGGTATCTTTGGACTTGTCTGATGGGTCCGGATCCAAGAAGGGTAGCGACAACAAATACTCCACATCTCCCGTAGCTTCACTATCAGGGGAGAGTGGGGAGCAATCAGGAGATAGCCAAGAGCAGGCTGAGGGAGGTGAACCTCAAGTAGGGGGTATTGAACGGACTAGAAAACCAGAAGTGTGGGTGGATAGGTTCGGCAGTGAAATCGTTTTCCACCGATTTGGGGATTGGTGGCCTAAAAGAAAACTCATCTTAGAAAGGCAATTCATTGATGTAGACCTACTCCCTCACAACTCTCATGTTCAAGCTCAATTCCGTACGAGGGCAGGTTGGGGCTTTTTCAAGGAATGGGTCGAGATGGCAAATGAGCATATGGTAAAGGAATTCTACACCAATATCTACCATGTTTTTTGGGGGTCTACAGCTACTAAGGTTAGGGACAAGGTGGTACTCTTTGACGGGAAATCTCTGAATGAATTTTTGGGGTTTGAGGATGAAGACGAGTCTCAATACCTGGAGAAGTTGGCACTGAAGGAAGAAGATCGCCCTTGGTTAAATGAAATTTTAGCACCTCCAGGTACAGTGCCGGTTTGGCTTCGGGCTCAAGAGAAGATATATAGAAAAACCCTTAGCTTTGAAGCAAAAGGGTGGTTGACATTCGTGTGAAATCGGCTTGACCCGACCACACACTACCATTTTGTTCCCATTGATCGTGTTGTCCTATTTGCTTCCATCATGGCGGGGTTCCCATTGAATGTGGGAAACATCATGCAAAGGGTGATCTCAACTGTTGGAAATGAGACCAAAACCATCTACCCCTTCCCAAACACATTGACCATGTATTTCCAAGAGTTGGGGGTAGAGAAAAAAAAAGTTTGATGTAAAGGTCCAACCGGTGAGCCCCTACTCTTGGTATGATCAAAAGGGTCCCGACAACCCGAAGAGTGCAAAGAAAGGTTAGACCTCCACTTCCTGTACAGTTGGCCAGTCTGAAGAGCCAACTGTTTTATTGTAGCCCATTGACACTAGCTTGGTGCCCCTAGGGTCTTCTTCAGCACCACCTTCTTCTTCAACCGAGCCAGTAGTTCCAGTTTCTAAGACTCACCGGTTCACGGCCAACCAGCTCACCGATTCACTAGCCATTTTGAACAACTAGATGTAGGCAGCGAGATCCAAGTCGTCCACCTTGACAGCAGTTGTTCAAGCCGAGAGAGTACCAATGACGGTTGAGGTACCTACTTCAATCGAAGACACCTTGAAGAAAATCCTGGAAAACCAGGAAGCAATAATGAAAAAGCAGGATTCCTTAGCCAAGTCAGTTGGCGAGCACAGCAAAGCACTGAAGAGCTTGGCAAAGGAACACAGGAAGCTCAGGAAGACAAAAGCCTCAAAGGAGGAGGTAGCATCATTGAGGACACGGGTGGACAGGCTAGTGGCGGATCAGCTGCCACTAGACTTGTTATTTGAAGAGCCTGTCATGGAAACACCCACCGAGTAGCCACCAGCTGAGGAGCTTAGGCCTAGGAAGAAGAGGAAACTCTTCAACGCTGAGGGAGTTGTGATTACTTTAGCCACCGAGCGTGAGGATCCTCCTACTACACAGTCAGATGAGCCTCCTGCACAATCAGATGAGCCTCCAGCACCTGTCCCAGTAGCACTCCAGCACCTGTCCCAGTAGCACAGCAGGGGACCAGTCTGACATCCCTCCCGACACACAGGACGTGGGAGCCACCAAGTAGCATAGCCAGGCAGATGAGGCTTGAGGGGCCATTTTCTATATCCCTTGCTCTTTCCTTTTTGATATTATATTTGGTAGTTATCATTGGGGTCAATGCTAGCTCTTATTCGTGGGGATGTTTCCCTACTTTTTTGTTAAAACTGGATGATTGTATATATATTTTATTTCACTCTTTCTTTCTTTTTAGTACATTCGTAGACATAGTTGGATTGTACATAAACTTTAATTATTTTAGTTGTATATTCTACTATCTTGGTGTACATATTTGTTTGGTTATAAGTTGATGGTTTTTCTTTGGTTTTATTATTTTCGTTAGATTTTTCATGATAGTTGCAAGGTTAGGCTCGTGGCTTTGTTTTGGTTTTTGTTTTGGATATTGAAATAAGCCCTTGGTTGTCATTATGCCACGATTCTTTCCAAGGGTAGAGTGTTGTGTGAACCGGGTGGTCATTCCCAATGATAGATAGCGTGACAACTTTCTCAAGGGTCGAGTCAGTTTTTCTTGTTTTCTTTCTTTTTCTTCAAATTTTTGGTCCTCAAGAAAAGCTTCACTTGGGCCTAGCACATTTTCCCATGATCTCATGGTCAAGGACATTGAGTTGTGTTTAGGAAGATGAAAGTTATGGCCTTGAGACTCTTGCGTTGACCAAACAATCATCATATGGATATCTTGAACCGTTGTGCGCTTGAAGTATACTAAATGTTATTGTGGTCCCTCGACTCCATTCCTGGTAATCCCTGAGTGTATGTGTGGTGAGGACTTAATTTGTGAGCGCAAGTTCTGTGCCAATGGTCTAGAACCTGCCCCGAGTGTTTGTTGAGGCAAAATTATGGGTGAAATTTGACTCGTGAAGTGATTGTAGGCTATTCTTGATTCAACAATATCCTATTGATCCTTTTTCATGAGCTACCAATAGAATGATCCTTATTTCACCATTTTTGAGCCTTGAACTTTTTCTTTCATGAACCAAAAGTTACAAGCCTATACCTATTTTGATGAAACTATCTCTTGGTACCCGAGTCTTCCCTTAAGTAATGGCAAATATCTAAGTTTGGGGGAGAGGCAAGAAAGGCACCAATGTGATAAAGCAAAAAGAAAAAGAAAAAGGAAAATGACAAAGAGAATAAGCAAAAGAAAGGCAAAAGTGAATGAAACCCAAAAAGGGAGCCCAAAGTTATCAAGCAAAGGAAAAAGATGTGAAAAAGGTGAACAAAAAGGAGAAAATGTCTTGAAGTGCACAAGAAAGAGTGACATGTTATCCCTCTAACCCCATTCAAGAAGGATTACTCAAATGAGGTATGCCAAAGCGCACCAAAAGAAGTGCTTAAGGGAAGAGTGAACTCATGTAAACTAAGCATATCCCACCATTACTCACAAGCCTTCACAATGACTCCTAAAAAGCCCTATACGATCTCGAGTTAAGGAAAGCCCTCTTAGTGGGTACTTATATGAAGGGCAAGCATATGGTATCTGGAGTTGGACTTAGGGTACCTTCTTTGAGAGTTATGAGCAAGAAATCCTTCCACCTCAAATTGTGTGCTAATACTCTAAATGGTGATGTTCACTTAGGGAGAGTCGGGGATGTGTAAATTTAGGTTCCACAATGACCATGGTACTTGCAAAAGGTTCAGTGATGAAATGTGTCAACTCTTGAGGCTCTTGTGTTACACTTGATCCACAATGTTTTCAAAGATTTAAACGTGTTGATGATGCATTTGCATTGAGGGCAATTGTTAGTCCCAATTGATGCAATTGAGGTTACCCCTAGGGCAAAACAGGAATTTCTTGGATGTTTTTCATTGATGGGTAGGTCTTATCTTGAAGCAAAGGTTTAAGTTTGGGGGAGTTGATAACTGTGATCTTTACATGATTTATACCCATCTTTGCCTAAGCTTTGTGAATAAATTAACATAAATCGGTCCTCAATTACTTACAAATTGCACTTGATTGCAGGTTTGAGCAGTTAGATGTCAAAGATCACAAATCGTGTCAGAAAGGAGTGAAATCTGCCAGGCATAAAGAGAGAAACTGAAATGTGAGCTAGGAGACCAATGCGGACCGCACACATTTGTCATGCGGCCACACAAGAAGACTAGGAAAACTACCTGAGTCAAGAACCCTGTGCGGTCCGCACTGATTTGCTATGCAGACGCACAGGTGGGAATCAGAGAGCTGAAAATGGAGGAAAATATCACGAGGACCGCATCCATTTCTACGCGGTCCGCGATGCTCTAGGCAAGGAAAATTATTCTAAGGCAAAATTTCCACACAACCGCACTCCAAAACAGTGCGGTCTGCGTGGAAGCAAGATACTAGACCCAGCATGGAAGAGCAAAATGCAATGCGGCCGCGCATCATTTTCACGCGGTCCGCATTGTTTAACAGTGCGGCCGCACAACATTTGTGTGCAGTCCACATGATTTCACCCACACAGCAACGTGATATTTTGTTGCATTCCGTATTCATGGTTCAGAAGTCCAAACGTTGGCAGGCCTTTTACTCTATGCGGCCGCATGTCATTTTCATGCGGTCCGCGACAGACCCTCGGGGGTATTTTTGTCTAGATTTTCCTAGGTAGTATAAATAGAATTTTACTTTCTTAGGTTAAGTTTAGATACAGTGTATGAGCAGCTGAGCACGAGGCAGCGTATTTGTGCCTATTTTAAGCTATTTTGACTGGTTTTGAATGTGGAATTAATTGTAGTTCATATCTAATTCAATATTATGTCATTCTCTATCATTATTTCTTCTTTTTCTATTGATTCTATGTGTAGCTAAACCCATTAGCTATGGTTATGGCTCAACCCTAGTATGGGTAATTAATGGGTGTTGTTGATTAATGTTTGGATGGTATTGGGTGTATAGTATTTGGGTTGTTTGTATGTTTTAACTAAGATTTGGTGGTTGCAAACACTAAGTCTAGCTTACTGGGTTGAGATTTTGCTTGAGAACGAGAGTCTAAGTCCTCTCAATAAACCCAAAAGGAATTTGGGATGGACCCATGAGAATTGTAGTCCCAAGTAACGGGTTAAACCTCGAGAGAGTAATTAAACCATTAGTTTCTTGGGCAAATTAGCACACTTAATTGTTCTAGAAAGAGCCAATTGGAAAAAATCACTTTCTCTATCAAGAGTGTGAGAGTGAGAGTTAAGTGCAATGGTTAGCTATGTATCCCACTTTATCATCCTTATATTGAGCTTCATTACCTATTAATTAGCCACCTAGGCAAGTGCTACGACCCTAGTGCTTTTTCCTATTTGCATACAACTTAGTGTTATCATTTAGCAAATCTAGTTATAATTGTAGTTAAAAATTATTAGTTGTTAATTGAAGAAACCCAAAAAATTTAGAAGATAAATTAGGAGCTACAATACTTAATTAGTCTCCACAAATACTTGACTCCAATATCAAGATCTTTGAGGAATTGACCCCGGAAAATCACTATAGGGTAAAAGTTATTAGAGCCTACTCTTCCTAAGGGTTGAGTTTGCAACGATCAAGCTGTAGGTAGGAATTAAAGGCATAAGACTTGAGAGATCAAATCTCATGATGAGGAATCAAGAACGGAAGTACTCCTAACAGTCCTGCAGCCTCCCGAGGATAAGTCCAGACATCTCCGTACCGATCCATGACACTCTACTAGACTTGCTCATTACTCGTGGGACCCTAGGAACCTAGTGCTCTAATACCGTTATGGCATGACCCAAAAATCCACTAAGGATCGTGAAGGCGCCGGAACCCACCGCTAGGCAAGCCATCCAAATTAATCCTTGTCATTCTGCGCTTGCGCAGGTGCGGCCAATTCCTGTATCTGCGGTCTTTCCCTTGGCCGCCGCATCCCGCTTCTACCCCGTACAAAACGCATCTACTATCACGCAGGTGCGGTAATTCCTTCGCACCTGCGACCTCTGCTCCCTTCACATTTAACCTCTTCTACGATTCAATTCCTTGCCTCTACGGGGCCGCTTCTGCGGTCAGCCCTCCACAAAAGCGGTTATACCAGAAACCAGACCCCTTCAACTATCTCCAAAATTCCATTTTCAATCTGTTAACCACCCGGAATGCACACGAGGCCCTCAGGACCCCAACCAATCATACCAAACAATCCCAAAATACATTATGGATTTGCTCGAGGCCTCTAAACACATCAAACAATACTAAAATGACTGATCGACCTCCAATCCAAGATTTATGAACTTTTTGACTTCAAACTTCCCTTTTTTATGTTTAAACCTATCAATTCACGTTCGATCGACCTTAAATTTTGCACACAAGTCATATTCGACATTACGGACCTACCCCAACTTCCGAAATTGGATTCCGATCGCGATATCAAAAAGTCCACTTCCGGTTAAACTTCTTAAAAACCTTTAAATTTCTATATTTAGCTAAATGACTCCAAAATGACCCACGGACCTCCAAATTCACTTTCGATCGCGCTCCCATCTCCAAAATTACCATATGGAGCTACTCCAAACTCGGAATCCAAATGAACATTGATAAAATGAAATACTCTTCAACCCAAACTTAAGAAATTTCTTCCAAAATTCTAGCTTCCACAATATGCGCCAAAATGCTCCCGGATCATCCAAAACACAACCCGGATATATGCCTAAATCCGAAATCATCATATGAACCTGCTGGGCCCTTCGAATCCTGATTCTGATGTTGTTTACTCTGAAATCTGATCTTAGCTATTTCTTTCAACTTAAAGCTTCTAAAATGAGAATTTTCTTTCAAAATCAACTTCGAACTTCCTGAAGTTCAATTCCGACCATACGTGCAAGTCATAATACCTGAAATAAAACTGCTCATGGCCTCAAATTATTGGGCGACGCGCTAGAGCTCAAAACGATCGATCAGGTTGTTACATAAGATATATTGCACCTGGAAGCCATTGCTTCAATTTAAGTTAGCTTGCAACCACCTCAAACTAATTTTAGGGTTACCTCTTGATAGTATAAGTTAAAACTTGGACCGATAGAAGAAATCACTTAATGTTTTTATTTTTTGAACTAAGATTTATACTTGAAGATCATATTGTTCTCAATCAAATTCTTTATACTAATAATGTTAATTGATTTTTTTCTGTTTGAAAAATTAGTAACTATTTAGCACAGGAACAACAAAAGCGGCAATAACTCAAATCAAATTCTCTCTTTGTGCACTTTATATGGCAATAAGGTTTTCCTTCTTCTTCTTTTTTTACCAAACAACATTTTTATTTTATCAAAAACCTTTCATATATTTTAAAGTATGTTTAGTTATAAAAAGTATATAATTTATTATATTCTTTATATAGTTCTTAATTTTGCAAAATTTTATTGAATATACCAAGAAGTTGATGTCAAAATAGAGAACACAGATTAAGTGGGCGTTCAGACATAAGTACAGTAAAATCCTGAAAAAAGTAGAAAAAAAATCAAACCAAAATGGTATTGATAAATTAAAGTTGTTTTTGGACATAAATAACAATTTTGATCTATTTTCAAATTTTTGCGAGTGATCTGAAGTGAATATTTTGAAAAACATCTTTTTAAAAAAGTTCGAAATTCATCTTAAAGTGAAAATCGAAAATTTTATGGTCAAACACTGATTTCGATAAAAATAAAAAGTGAAAAAATTTTATATGGCCAAACGGGCCCTAAAAGGTTTGACCCTTGTATAAGGGTGGCAAATGGACCGGTTAGGCCCAGGCCCGCGAGCCTATATGGGTAAGAGATAGATTTAGATGAAAAACAACCGGATGATGATACACCTACTAGTCATGTTGCTGAAGTTAACTCAACTAATCCAAATGATTTCGCGGTTGATCCCCATGTTACTACCCCTAATTTTTCTAGACAACCTTCTAAACGGGCCGAAATATCTCTTGTTTGGCCATTTTTTATTCAAATAAGAGAAAAAAATAAAGCTAAGTGTAAAACTTGTGGTAAATAGATGGCTTTTAACTATGTCGATCGGGAGGGGGGGGCGAGAAGTTTGAAGAAAGGCATAATGATACACTCTCAAGATAAAGCTAAATATTTTCAAATGAAAGTTGCAGCCGGGAGGACAAGTCCAACTAGTTTGCCTGACCCTAGTACCGGGTCAAATCAATTTCAACCGGGAATAACATTGTTACCGGTGGTATTTTATATTATAACCCAAGAAAAGATAGGAAATAATTGGCAAAAATGGTTGTGTTATGTGTTTACCCTACAGTTTCCGTCTAACCCCCACTTTGTGTATTATATCTATGTTTTATCCACTTATAAAGGATGGCCTCGCACAACCGTAAAGAGCGATATTTATAAATATAAGTATGTATATGGATAATATTTGCACTATTTATTTACTCATATTGATTATCGTGTTGCTATTACTACTGATATTGGTAGAAGTGGTAATGACTGTAATTATCTTTCTGTTACAAGTCATTGGATTGATAAGTACTGGATAATGCAAAAGCGCACTATTATTTTTAGAATAATTAATTTACGTCACAAACGTTAGTTTATTTCTATCACGGTTACGTGTATTTGTAGATATATTTGTATTAGTGATAAAATAATTTTAATGGATTATACTACTAGTAATACTAACGTTGTAGCCTTGCTTACCACTATACTAAATCATGCATTTAGTAATATTTTTCAAGTTAGATTTATTTACCATATTTACCATTTAATTGTGGGTGATGATATTAAAATATTAAATATTAAAATTGAAATGGTTAAAATGTCTCTTCACTGGCTTTTTTATTCAAATCGTAGAAGTAGACTTAGAGAATATTTCAAACGATACGACGAATTCGGCCTAAGAGAAAGAAAGGTTTATAAATCTTGTCCAACTAGATTGAATTACATGTATGAAAGTTAAGTTGTTGCCTCTGGAAACCCCATAAACTCAATGTTTAATGCTCAAGTAAGTGATGATGATGAGCACCTTACAAATGCAGATTGGGCTAATGTCAAAATGCTTGTAGATCTTTCAGAAAGATCTCATGTTGCTACAAATGAATTTTCTCAGCAATATTATCCTACTATTTCGAACTGTTTGGTTTATCTTGCAGATCTTGCAAATTTGTTTGCTTATTTTTTCTAGGGTGGGAAAATTTATGAAATATCTATTGATTCTAGAAGAAAGAAAATTTAAAAAATATTTTTACCCTATTTTCCCTTTTTAAGGTATTGTTACCTTGTTAAATCCTACTATAAAATTAGGTGGTCCTCAATATTGGTATTGATTTATTTATAATGGTTTAGCACCGTGAACTTGAGGAGTTGTCAATTAAAATAAATGCTTTAACTATTTATAGTGCTCATCGAATTGCAATAGATAATGTTAGACCAAATATTTCAATTTCTTCTTCTTCTAGTTCTCAATCATCTAAAAGAAATGCAGGAGTAAGTGCACTTACTGCTTGGACCAAGTTGTGGGGTTCTCAAGGTTGTACTGCTAGTGATTGTTTACAACTAAATGAGCTTGAAGTGTATTTGTCATAGGGCCTTGACGAAGTGAATCCCGGCGACTCATTTAATCTTTTGGAATGGTGGAAGGACAAAGAAAAATACTTTCTAATCCTTTTAAGGATGGTCAGAGACATTTTAATCATTCTAGCTTTAACAATGTCATCGAAGAGCGTTTTGAGTCAAAAAAGACTTTAAATCTGTGATTATAGAGCGTCTTTGAGGGAGAGCTTAGAAAAATCAGTACTTTTCAAAGATTGGATCTGTTCGGAATGAAGAAATTTTGGACTTGCAGAAACACGGCCAGAGGTAGATGAAGCTTACGAAGAAATGCTAGTTGAAGTAGCGGAAAATGCAGCTTCGCCCGAAAGCGGTGATGAACAAGCTTCTTTTTTGCCACCACCAATGAAAATTCCTTTGAATCTTGAAGGATTTATGAATTTGTAAGAGATATCAGATAAAATAAATATTTAATTCTTACTTTGGCACATCTTGATTAGTTTCTTTTTCTTCACAATGATGGTATTAGCACCTTGTTGTGCTCATTCCATTGGTTTGGAAGGGGGAAGGCTAAGAAAGATTGGGCCATGTTTTCTTAGTGTCATAATAATAAAAAAATTTAAAGCATTCCTTTGAATATCTTTTTACAATATTTTGTGTTTTAAATTTGAATTAAAAAATTTTAAGTGACAACTATATAATATAATTTAGAAGAAAATGCCTTAGATAAAAAAATATTACAAATAAATAGGCCCACTCACATGGAGTGGGCACAGATTCCCTTAGTGTTTTTAACTATCTCTTTAACTAAAAAATTCAGCTTGTCTTGTAGCACTACCTTTTGTCACATTTTTTGTTCTTTATGTCATTTATTCTTTTTTATGTCACTTCTTCTTTTTCAATTGTCTCTCACATTGTTGCTCTTGATTTTCTTTGTCTTTGCTGCTCTCAATTGCTTCAGACTGGGACCTTGCTTTTTTACGTCTCTAAGTTGTGTAGAGCTATTGAATCAAAACTCATTCCTGAATCATCTTCGTATGGATCTTGAGCATCTTAATAATTTAGGTAGTTTTCATCTTCGTAATTATTTTCTTCCCCTGATCTTTGAGACCTTTCTGGACTTGGACTGAGATTCTTAATCATATGTTTGTCTTGTTTTTCTTTTTCTTGAAATAAATTTTCTAATGTCTGCTTAATTAAATTTTCTATTTTCTCATTTTTTTTAGAGATTATGCCCTTCTTTTTTAATTCCGCTCCCTATGTTACTGTTCTAGATAGTCTCCGTCTAGATGAACCTTCATCTTCACTTTTTCGCAAAGTGACAGCCATCAACGAATTTGATGTGGTCAACGTT
>JASVEL010003948.1:0-119807 GCA_032618575.1 Nicotiana noctiflora
TAAGAAGGATTGATTTTCTATATAAAGAGATTAAAACTTTAAATAAATGGACTAAAAAATTTTAGATTTTTTCTGTATATGATGTAAATCCTACTCAGTACTCCCTCTTTCTCGTGATGTCTCTATATGTTAATGTCGTAATATGCTTCTTTCCCCAAAATTTTATACTTTTTTTTTTTTTTTTTTTTTTTTTTTTTATCCTTTTCAATATCTTACCCTTTAGTTTATGTTCTTAATAGCAAGTTCTTTAACCCCACCCCGGATAAGGTGTTAACCACGTCCTTCAACTTTGGACAAATATACACCTTCTGTTCCTAGGAATTTACAGATTAATCCATCGTTGTTATTAAGAAACTAAGGGTCTAACCATTTACTGAGGATAATATTGAAATAAATATACTTCACACAAAACAATTAAAACTCATATGTATTTAAAATTAACAATAAACAATAATTTACATATAGGGGAAAGATAAACATAAGACACTTACATATTAAAGACTGAGAGAGAGGTTTCCCTTTCGGGAACCCCCGACTGACTGGTACTGAAAACTTGAAAACTTTACAAAGGGTTTAGGAGTCTATGGTGTAAACTTAAGAGGAGAGTTTTGGTTTTTGGAAAAGCTGGTTTTGCATGGAGGATAGAGAGTATTTTTGGTTTTTTGGTTTTTCTGTGTGTCCTTTGGAATGAAATGAGAGGGTTTTTATAGGTGAGAGAGGTCTTAGATGAATGGCCAAGATTTGACCGACACTTTAACACTTGGACGTCTAGGATTTTGCCGACACTTTGGTGGTGTCTTGTCAAATAATGCATTCCGGGTGCTCATTGGGCCCCATCGTCACATGCATTATTGACTATAACCATTACTTTGTCAGGCTTTATTTGACACGACATAAATTAAAGACGCGTGCTTATCAGTTTTTCTTTCCGTTTGGAAAGTAGTGATAAAGTAAGCACTCACATGACATTAGTGGGCATACCCACATGACTAGACTTTTACGACTCGATCTAAGACTAATATCTAAGTGTTTATCTTGTTGCTAAGTATCCAGGTTATGAAGGGCAATTGAGTCAAAGCTCATGCCTGAGTCATATCCTTCATTGGGATCTTGTGCGTCTTGGTAGTTATCTTCTTCAGGGACACTTGATTCTTCTGATTCTTGTTGTCTTTGTCTTGAATTTTCTTGCTCTAAATCTGGTATAATGTTGTCTAAATTAATTAATGGCGGGCTATCCATATGTTTATCTTGCTCTGTCTGTTTGTCTTGCTCTGTCTCCGTAATCATCTTTTCAATAGTTCTTTTAACTATTTCTTCTATTGTCTTCTTAGTCTTCTTGTTCTTAGCTAAAGTAGTCTTCTTTTTAGATGATTCTCCCATGGTAAAGGTTTTTGAGAGACGTCTTCTAGGAGGTGTTGCAGGTTCTGTTTCACTTTTTGGCAAAGTGACAGCCATTAACGGATTTGATAAGTCTTTACCGCTACCGTTTGAACCGGACTAGTTGTATCTTTACCCGATACAGTAGGTCTATTGACATTTAGAGAGAAATGCCCACTCTTCTCATCCATTTTGGCTTGAGATGGAGAACTCGTGTCTGGTTTTGTGTCTGGTTGCTTTCCTTTCTTAACCAATTCCATGAGTTGGTCTTTTTCTTGTCTTAAGGCTTCACATTTAGCATTTAGTCTCTTGAAGCCTTCTGTCATCGATTCGCAATGGTCGCAGAAAATAATTTTGTCTGTGTCTTTTTGGATTTTGTACTGTGGGACTTTGTCTGGGCTTTGTTTTAGGGCTGGTGAGATAAAATAATTTGGGCCTAGGTATCCTCTTGCATAGTCTAAGGCTTCAGTAAAATCATTGAATCCTTTAAAAAGAGGATTTTTACGCCATTTATAGAGTCTATTACTTCTTGCCATGTCTGAAAAACACCATTTAATTTTCCATGTATAACTACATAAAATTTAAATTTTTTCTCAGTATTTTTCTCGGTAAAATATTGTCCTAGGGCATTTAATGTAGCTAAAAAATATTTAAGGTCTTTTTTGGTATAAGCTATCCACAAATTATCCATTAGACATCTTTGTGGTTTATCTATTCTACAATCTGGCATTTCTTTAAAAGATAGATTACTCTTAGGATAACATATTAAATTATGTTTTCCAAAATGTATTCTTTCTAATGTTTCTAATGCAGTCTGTGGTTTAAAACGTACATTACCTAATAATGTCTGTGCGTATGAGTCTCAGGTAGAGGTTGAACTTTTGCCTTTGTCTGTCTGAGTTATCATTCTCGGAGTCTGAAGAGATTGTCTGGAGTCTACTATTGGTCTTAATGTTGGTCTCATGCTGTAAATATAGACAATGGTTAAGCCATTTGTAGATTGAGTCTACTTAGTTGATCTGCTAAATTATTATCTTTTCCTTTAATATATTCAAATATTACATTAGGATATACAGAGATAGTGTCTATAAAATTTAGCCATCTCCTTTTACTACTATTCTTTTGATCTATTTTTTGATGAAACTTTACTATAGCTTCACAGTCTGTTCTTACTATTATTTCATTTTTATTTAGAATATATAATTTAAAACTATTCAATCCATATATTATGGCTAATACTTCTGCGTCTATACTACTCATATTTCCCTTTTCTTTGTACTTACCACTTTGGTATGCACAAATTTTTTCTTCTTTTTTAGAACTATATTTATTTGTTCTTGCCTTTAATACTGCTCCCCATCCTTGGAGGCTTCCGTCTGTTTCTATAATTAAATAATCTGATTCTAAAGGTATATTTAAGTCTGGAATATTTTTTACTTTTTCTTTTATTTGTTTTACTAGATTAATATCTTCAGTATTGAAATGCTTCTGACCTTTGCTTCCTGTTTTTGCATATAAAGGTCCTGCTATTTTTCCTAAATCTTTAATAAAATTTCTTGCATAATTTACTAATCCTAGAAATTTTTGCAAGTCTTTAGTCTTGTCTAATTTGTCTGGCATGTCTAATACCTTTTTAGCTATATGAGGTTGTAATTTTACTTTTCCATCTCCTATGGTTACTCCTAAGAAATTTATATAGTCTTTACATAGTTCCATCTTCTTCTTACTAACTATTATGCCATTTTTAATAAATAATCTAAATACTGTCTGTAGATGTCCTAAATGTTCTTGTATATTTTTACTAAATACTAAAATATCATCCACATATACTAATACAAAATTTTTGTATTCTCCAAAAATTTCATCCATTTTTCTTTGAAATATTGGAGGGGCTGTTTTTAATCCAAATGGCATAGCTAACCATTCGAAATGTCCTTCGGGACAAGTAAATGCGGTCCACTCTATACTTTCTGGATGCATTTTTACTTGCCAATATCCTGATTTACAGTCAAACTTACTAAAAATTCTTTTTCCTTGTATTCTATTTAATAATTCACTTTTGTCTGGTAATTTATAAGCATCTGTTCTTGTATTATCATTAAGTCTTTTGTAATTTATTACCATTCTAGCTTTACCCCTAATTATTTCATTATGGTTTCTAACCATAAATGCTGCTGATCTATGTCTAGATGTAGATCTTTGTATAACTCCTAAGTCTAATAGTTCTTTAATCTGGGTTTGAAAATCTTTTAAATCTTGATTTGTAGCTTCTATAGCTGCTGTTTTAATTGTATATTCTGGGTTTATTATGTCTAATCTACACATAATTTTATTGGCTTCCCAATGAATTAATGGTTTTTCTCCTATTATTTCTAATTCATCTAATAATTTTATTACTTTATCTAAATCTTTAGGTCCTTTAATATTTCCTATAGTATTTAATCCTTTATTAAAATTATAAAAATTTGTTTCTGTATTTATTAGTGTATAATTTTTTCCTATTATTTCCTCATCTGAATTATAATCATCTTCTTCTTCATACATATTTCTATTACATTCTTGCTTATCTTTACATGTCTTACAACAAGATTGCTTATCTTCTAATTTTGATTCACCATTATTAGTCTTATATCTTTCTCTTGTTTGAAAATTTTCTGTTTGTACTGGGGTATAAGTAGATTGTTTAAAAAATAATATTCCATCTCTAGTTATTAAACATCCTCCTGTATCTTGAAAAATAAAATTTAATCCTATAACAAAATCTGAATCTATATTTAGGTCTCGAACTAATATTTTATGTACATTATATGAAGGATTATAAAACTTATTACATGTATTATTAAAACTAATTGTAGCTTTTTTAATATAGTTTTCATATATATTGTATGTTCCGTCCATTTGCATTGCTGCAATTGGTTTAGGTAATTTACTTAGTAATTTGTCTTGTATTTCTGAGGGTATTATTCTTTGATTTATTAGACAGCTTGTACATCCTGGATCTAGAAGAGCTAAAACTTCTATTTCAAAATTATTGATTTTTAATCTAGCTAGGATTTTTATAGTAGTTAACTTTTTATCTTCATTACAAATTAAACCAGTATTTACAATATTTCTCATATTTATATAATTATCTTCTTCTTTATTAGCTAATGTAGATTCTAAAGTAGTTCCTATGTTTGGTATTATTTCTTTGGTTTGGCTAGATGTTCCTATAGTCTGGGTTGATGTTCCTATTTCTAATTCTTTAGTCTGTCTAATATATTCTGTATGTTTTTCTTTTTCTAAAAATCTTAATCTATGGTCTATTTCTTGGATTTTGGCTTCTATCATATCTAATCTCAAATTGATTATTTTATTTGGTTCCTCTTTTTGATATAGTCTTTCTATTTTAACTTCTAATTTTTCTTCTATGCAGGTTATACATCCTTCTAAGTAGCATATTCTACATTTAGCTCTCTTATTCTTACTAGGGTACCATTTACAAAAACTACAAGGAGTGCTATCTAATCCTTTTTGTCTTTCAAAAATGTGATTACATTTTTGTTCTGTATTCATATTATTATATTGTAAATCTTCTAATTCTAATGGTGCTCTGAAGTCTGTTCCTAATTCATTAATAAATTCATCTTTTTCTGAGTCTGATGAATCTGATTTAGTTTCTTCAGCAATTTCTATACTTACTACTGAGTATATGCTTTCGTTATCTGACATATATTCATCTACATTTATAAGTGTTTCTTGAAATTCTTCTATTAATTGAGAATTTCTACTTCTTGTGTTGTATCTTTTAGGACATGTATTAGCTAGATGTTCTATACTACCACATGTAAAACATTCTAGTTTGTTTTTATAATTTCTATCGTTTCTATATTTCCTTACATGTCTATTTCTATCTAGATATGGTTTTCTAGCTACTGATTTTCTTAAATAGTATTTCTTTCGATATGGTCTTTGATTATATTGTCTATTTTGTCTGTTTTTATACCTTCTAAATTTATTATTAGGTCTTTTATCATAATGTTGAGTAGTATATATTACTGTCTTACAGAAATTCATTTCATTTTGTTTTAACTGTTTTTGTATCTGTATATTAGTACATTTTTCTGTAAGTATTTCCATTATATGTTGTACTCTCTGTCCTATCGACCATTTTGATGTTGGGTTCTGTATTACTCCTTCTCTTTTATACCATCGTTCTTCTATTTCTCTTCCTAAAGGTCCTGGTAACTTATTAAATAATTTCTTACCTATGTCTTCATCAAAAGTATTTCCACTAAGGGTACAATAATAAAAGAATTCTTTAAGAAATTCTTTGATATAGCACCAATTGGATATACTTAATTGTTCTAATTTTATTAAAGCATTTCTTTGTAAGATTATTGTTCCACTATTTGGATCTTCTCCTGTTAATAAACTATGCATTTTATTAGTAAAATTATATGGATTTGCACCCATATCTATTAATGCTTGAAATTCGTGTGGGAATTCGCTCTTATAAGCTTCCCATACTGCCTTAGCTGATTCTCCTAAGAATGTCTCCATATATCTATACATTGTTTCTGCATCTGTTTCTGAATAATTTTTAATAAAGTCTGCTACTACTATTCCTTTCCATATATCTATAGCCGAATTCCAAAGTTGCACATCTTGTGCTGCTATATTTAATATTTTTCCTTGATCACCCCCTGCTTGTAATCTAATAGGTTCTTCTATAGGCATTCTTCTTCCCATAGGTCTTGTGTTTTCTATCTTAACCTCTTCTTCTGGGTTTGTTCTAAATACTCTTCTTCTAGGTACATTTCCTGTACTAGTGTCTATTGTATGTACTGGAGTTGTTCTTTGAAATGGAGTAGAGCTAGTAGCACTACTTGATTCCATTAGTTCTTTTTGACTTGCTATTGAAATAGTTTCTTCTAAATTTTCTCTAAAACTATTTCTATATCCTAGATTATCCGTCCTTTCTTCGCATTCTTTTAGATGATTAATCATTTCTTCTATATTCATATTTCTTTTAAGGCAATCCTTGCATCTAAATACATTATGGTTATTTTCTTCATATATTCTTTTAGCCTGTTCTATTATCTTATCTACTGCATATCCTTCATTTAATATTTCTACATTCATTTTTTCTGATTCTTCTTCTATCTCCGTTTCTTCATCTTCTTCGGTTTGTCTAGTATAATTGTATTCTGTAAATCTTATAGATGTTTCTCCTTTCCTATTTTTATACATTACATGTGATTCTGGCGTATATACTTTAGGCTTATTAAATTTTTCTAAATTCCATTCTAATCCTGCGTACTCTTCGGGATCTATTTTTATAGGTTTTATTAATTTTATTCCTTTATTTCCCATAAGTTCTACTACATCATTTATTTTTAGTTTAAATTGAGTGTTACTATTGTCAGCCATTTTTCCTATAAATCCTATACAAATTAATAAATTATTTCCTACATCCATTTCTTCATATCCTTTTGTCTGTATTCCTATTTTTATGTAAGTTCCGAATTCTTGTAAATTCATTAAAAAATCTGGACTAATATAAAATATTCCTCCATTGTTAGACATATCTACTTCTGTTAAACCAATGATTCCCTTTTTTAAGTCTGTCCATCTATCATCGTATACTGTTATTAATGCTTTTGATCCTAAACTTTTTCTACCCATTCCTTTTATTCCTAATACTATTAATCCTAAATGCATCATTGTCATTTTTGTATTTCTAACTATTTTAAAAGATTCAGGGTTTACTAAGTTTAATTGTGTTACCTTGTCTCCTAATACAGAAATCTGTTCTTCTCTATAATGTCTATATAACAAATTATTTCTTGAAAAATACTTCGTATTATATAAAACCTTTGGGTTTAACAACTTTAATTGATGTTGTTTAAATAGTTGTATGTCTCTATCTGTATTTATGATTTGGCTAAGTTCTTTATTTTCTTCTTCTCTGGCTGTTCTAGAAAATATTCTAGATATTAAACTATTACCTATTTGGTTGTCTGAGTAGCTTGGTCTTGGTCTTTCTTCTTCTGTGGTTCTCCTACTTGAAAGAAAGTCCATTTTTGAGGTTTTTTAATTATTTTTTGTCTTTCTTTTTGTGGTGTTATTTCTATATTATTTAATTTTGTAACGAGTTCGTCTATACTAGTATTTTGTGGTTTTTCTATTTCTTTTCCTGCTAATAATCTATCTAGTTTTTTGTTTACTTCTAATAATAAAGCTATTATTGTATTGTTTTGGCTTACTATTATTTTATCCGATTTAGCGGTTAAAGTGAAGTCAGTAATTCCTACTGGTTCTTGAAATTTACTAGTAAATTCTAAAACTTTTTTATATGTTAAATCTTCTATGCTCATGAAAGGGATATTTCTTCTATCCTTACTGCTAACTTTTTAAGTTCGCTTATCTCAGTAGTTATTTCTTTTAATTTAAAATTAACTTCTTCTAATTTGACTTCTTCACTAATATTTTTACTAGATATCTTAATTTTTCTACTTATTTCTGTTCCTTGATCTTTTATGAAATCTAAATTACTTTCTATTTTTTCTAGTTTCTTTATATTTTTATTTTGTAATTCTTCTATTGTTTCTATTCTTTTTAAGATAATTTTATCTTTTTCTTGAACTTTACTACTGAAATTAATTATCAGATCTATTATTGTATTATACTGTCTATCTTCAGTATGTAAACTATGTTCTCCTTGACTAAAATTACACTTAATAGATGTACCGTCTTTTAAAGATCTAAATTTCTTTTCAGGATATAGTTTTAAGTCTAAATAATCTAAATTTTTGAACGAATCTATTTTATCCTAATGGTATTTTTATATTGGCTTTCTTTTTGTAGTATTTGAGTCTAGACTTACTATATTTTAGATGTAGTTCTAACTCTCTAATTTGTTGTTTTATTTTGTTTTTGTACTTTAAAGTTGAAGTTATATAATTTGTTGAAAATATTTGGTATAGAGTTTTTCTATTTAAATATCTTTTTTGATTACTTAATATAGTTTTTACTTGTTTTAATTGGTTGTTTAAGTTACAATGTTCTATTTTTAAATCTTTATTATAAAGTTTTTCGTCCCAATAACAAGCCTGTATAAATCTTATTCTTTCTGCAAATTCTATAGTTCTCATAAATTACCCTAAAGGTATAGTTATCTTACTTTGTATTCTTAGTAGTCTAATTCTTTGGTTACACTGTTGTATATCACTATTTATTCCTTGTAATTCCCACTCTATAGCTTTTCTTAATTCTAAAGTTGAAGGTCTTCTTAAAAATTCTTGATCTGATAGTATTAATTCTAACTGTAATTCTAGACGTTGTTTTATCCTTAGTAAATCTTGTTTGTAGTTTAACTCTATATATACAAACTTTTGTTTTATTCTAATATATTTAACAAAATCTCTATCTCTCATGTAGTTATAAATTCTAAATTTTATCTTATTGTCTCCAGAAACTTCTCGCTCTGATACCAATATAATATAAGGATTGATTTTCTATATAAAGAGATTAAAACTTTAAATAAATGGACTAAAAAATTTTAGATTTTTTCTGTATATGATGTAAATCCTACTCAGTACTCCCTCTTTCTCGTGATGTCTCTATATGTTAATGTCGTAATATGCTTCTTTCCCCAAAATTTTATACTTTTTTTTTTTTTTTTTTTTTTTTTTTTATCCTTTTCAATATCTTACCCTTTAGTTTATGTTCTTAATAGCAAGTTCTTTAACCCCACCCCGGATAAGGTGTTAACCACGTCCTTCAACTTTGGACAAATATACACCTTTTGTTCCTAGGAATTTACAGATTAATCCATCGTTGTTATTAAGAAACTAAGGGTCTAACCATTTACTGAGGATAATATTGAAATAAATATACTTCACACAAAACAATTAAAACTCATATGTATTTAAAATTAACAATAAACAATAATTTACATATAGGGGAAAGATAAACATAAGACACTTACATATTAAAGACTGAGAGAGAGGTTTCCCTTTCGGGAACCCCCGACTGACTGGTTCTGAAAACTTGAAAACTTTACAAAGGGTTTAGGAGTCTATGGTGTAAACTTAAGAGGAGAGTTTTGGTTTTTGGAAAAGCTGGTTTTGCATGGAGGATAGAGAGTATTTTTGGTTTTTCGGTTTTTCTGTGTGTGTCTTTGGAATGGAATGAGAGGGTTTTTATAGGTGAGAGGGGTCTTAGATGAATGGCCAAGATTTGACCGACACTTTAACACTTGGACGTCTAGGATTTTGCCGACACTTTGGTGGTGTCTTATCAAATAATGCATCCCGGGTGCTCATTGGGCCCCATCGTCACATGCATTATTGACTATAACCATTACTTTGTCAGGCTTTGTTTGACACGACATAAATTAAAGACGCGTGCTTATCAGTTTTTCTTTCCGTTTGGAAAGTAGTGATAAAGTAAGCACTCACATGACACTAGTGGGCATACCCACATGACTAGACTTTTACGACTCGATCTAAGACTAATATCTAAGTGTTTATCTTGTTGCTAAGTATCCAGGTTATGAAGGGCAATTGAGTCAAAGCTCATGCCTGAGTCATATCCTTCATTGGGATCTTGTGCGTCTTGGTAGTTATCTTCTTCAGGGATACTTGATTCTTCTGATTCTTGTTGTCTTTGTCTTGAATTTTCTTGCTCTAAATCTGGTATAATGTTGTCTAAATTAATTAATGGCGGGCTGTCCATATGTTTATCTTGCTCTGTCTGTTTGTCTTGCTCTGTCTCCGTAATCATCTTTTCAATAGTTCTTTTAACTATTTCTTCTATTGTCTTCTTAGTCTTCTTGTTCTTAGCTAAAGTAGTCTTCTTTTTAGACGATTCTCCCATGGTAAAGGTTTTTGAGAGACGTCTTCTAGGAGGTGTTGCAGGTTCTGTTTCACTTTTTGGCAAAGTGACAGCCATTAACGGATTTGATGAGTCTTTACCGGCTACCGTTTGAACCGGACTAGCTGTATCTTTACCCGATACAGTAGGTCTATTGACATTTAGAGAGAAATGCCCACTCTTCTCATCCATTTTGGCTTGAGATGGAGAACTCGTGTCTGGTTTTGTGTCTGGTTGCTTTCCTTTCTTAACCAATTCCATGAGTTGGTCTTTTTCTTGTCTTAAGGCTTCACATTTAGCATTTAGTCTCTTGAAGCCTTCTGTCATCGATTCGCAATGGTCGCAGAAAATAATTTTGTCTGTGTCTTTTTGGATTTTGTACTGTGGGACTTTGTCTGGGCTTTGTTTTAGGGCTGGTGAGATAAAATAATTTGGGCCTAGGTATCCTCTTGCATAGTCTAAGGCTTCAGTAAAATCATTGAATCCTTTAAAAAGAGGATTTTTTACGCCATTTATAGAGTCTATTACTTCTTGCCATGTCTGAAAAACACCATTTAATTTTCCATGTATAACTACATAAAATTTAAATTTTTTCTCAGTATTTTTCTCGGTAAAATATTGTCCTAGGGCATTTAATGTAGCTAAAAAATATTTAAGGTCTTTTTTGGTATAAGCTATCCACAAATTATCCATTAGACATCTTTGTGGTTTATCTATTCTACAATCTGGCATTTCTTTAAAAGATAGATTACTCTTAGGATAACATATTAAATTATGTTTTCCAAAATGTATTCTTTCTAATGTTTCTAATGCAGTCTGTGGTTTAAAATGTACATCACCTAATAATGTCTGTGCATATGAGTCTGAGGTAGAGGCTGAACTCTTGCCTTTGTCTGTCTGATTTATCAGTTTCTGAGTCTGAAGAGTTTGTCTGGAGTCTACTATTGGTCTTAATGTTGGTCTCATGCTGTAAATATAGACAATGGTTAAGCCATTTGTAAATTGAGTCTACTTAGCTGATCTGCTAAATTATTATCTTTTCCTTTAATATATTCAAATATTACATTAGGGTATACAGAGATAGTGTCTATAAAATTTAGCCATCTCCTTTTACTACTATTCTTTTGATCTATTTTTTGATGAAACTTTACTATAGCTTCACAGTCTGTTCTTACTATTATTTCATTTTTATTTAGAATATATAATTTAAAACTATTCAATCCATATATTATGGCTAATACTTCTGCGTCTATACTACTCATATTTCCCTTTTCTTTGTACTTACCACTTTGGTATGCACAAATTTTTTCTTCTTTTTTAGAACTATATTTATTTGTTCTTGCCTTTAATACTGCTCCCCATCCTTGGAGGCTTCCGTCTGTTTCTATAATTAAATAATCTGATTCTAAAGGTATATTTAAGTCTGGAATATTTTTTACCTTTTCTTTTATTTGTTTTACTAGATTAATATCTTCAGTATTGAAATGCTTCTGACCTTTGCTTCCTGTTTTTGCATATAAAGGTCCTGCTATTTTTCCTAAATCTTTAATAAAATTTCTTGCATAATTTACTAATCCTAGAAATTTTTGCAAGTCTTTAGTCTTGTCTAATTTGTCTGGCATGTCTAATACCTTTTTAGCTATATGAGGTTGTAATTTTACTTTTCCATCTCCTATGGTTACTCCTAAGAAATTTATATAGTCTTTACATAGTTCCATCTTCTTCTTACTAACGATTATGCCATTTTTAATAAATAATCTAAATACTGTCTGTAGATGTCCTAAATGTTCTTGTATATTTTTACTAAATACTAAAATATCATCCACATATACTAATACAAAATTTTTGTATTCTCCAAAAATTTCATCCATTTTTCTTTGAAATATTGGAGGGGCTGTTTTTAATCCAAATGGCATAGCTAACCATTCGAAATGTCCTTCGGGACAAGTAAATGCGGTCCACTCTATACTTTCTGGATGCATTTTTACTTGCCAATATCCTGATTTACAGTCGAACTTACTAAAAATTCTTTTTCCTTGTATTCTATTTAATAATTCACTTTTGTCTGGTAATTTATAAGCATCTGTTCTTGTATTATCATTAAGTCTTTTGTAATTTATTACCATTCTAGCTTTACCCCTAATTATTTCATTATGGTTTCTAACCATAAATGCTGCTGATCTATGTCTAGATGTATATAATATAAGGATTGATTTTCTATTGATTTTCTATTAAAACTTTAAATAAATGGACTAAAAAATTTTAGATTTTTTCTGTATATGATGTAAATCCTACTCAGTACTCCCTCTTTCTCGTGATGTCTCTATATGTTAATGTCATAATATGCTTCTTTCCCCAAAATTTTATATTTTTTTTTTTTTTTTTTTTTTTTTTTTATCCTTTTCAATATCTTACCCTTTAGTTTATGTTCTTAATAGCAAGTTCTTTAACCCCACCCCGGATAAGGTGTTAACCACGTCCTTCAACTTTGGACAAATATACACCTTTTGTTCCTAGGAATTTACAGATTAATCCATCGTTGTTATTAAGAAACTAAGGGTCTAACCATTTACTGAGGATAATATTGAAATAAATATACTTCACACAAAACAATTAAAACTCATATGTATTTAAAATTAACAATAAACAATAATTTACATATAGGGGAAAGATAAACATAAGACACTTACATATTAAAGACTGAGAGAGAGGTTTCCCTTTCGGGAACCCCCGACTGACTTGTACTGAAAACTTGAAAACTTTACAAAGGGTTTAGGAGTCTATGGTGTAAACTTAAGAGGAGGGTTTTGGTTTTTGGAAAAGCTGGTTTTGCATGGAGGATAGAGCTTGCTATTAAGAACATAAACTAAAGGGTAAGATATTGAAAAGGATAAAAAAAAAAAAAAAAAAAAAAAAAAAAAAAAAATATAAAATTTTGGGGAAAGAAGCATATTATGACATTAACATATAGAGACATCACGAGAAAGAGGGAGTACTGAGTAGGATTTACATCATATACAGAAAAAATCTAAAATTTTTTAGTCCATTTATTTAAAGTTTTAATAGAAAATCAATAGAAAATCAATCCTTATATTATATTGGTATCAGAGCCAGAAGTTTCTGGAGACAATAAGATAAAATTTAGAATTTATAACTACATGAGAGATAGAGATTTTGTTAAATGTACAGGTTTATGTGGGTGACTGGCCTTAGCTTTGATAAAAAATAATGAATAATAAATATATAATAAATAACTACCCATTCAAATTTGATGAGAGTAGTTTCAAGTTGGAGTTTTTAAATTATTTTAATAAAAAAGCAAAAAAATCTATACAAATTGAAAAAAAGAGAAGAAAAACTAACCATTCAAATCGAGGAGTAGTTTCAAAATAAAAAATAAAATTAAGTAAAATAATGAATTACTAATTCATATTGGGGAGTAGTTTCAAATTGGAGTTTTAAAATTTTTCTAAAATAAAAAAATGACTAATTTATTTATATAAATAATATATAATATAATATATGTATAATATTATATAATATATTATGAGAGGTAAAGAAATGTTATAATTACAAGTGTCATAATTTCTATTAACAATATAATTACACTAAATATTGGATAATTTAATAAATATAAATAGATATGGAAAAAATTATTTGATGACTATATAAGTCTTTTTAATTTAATGGAGATTTTATTTATTAAAATTTAGACAATATCTATTATTTATATAGAATAGGATAATCAAATAATTGTGCTAATGTAACATCGAAAAATTAACAAAGTGACAAATATTTTTTTAATATTAACCGCGCATCGCGCGGGTACCAGTACTAGTAATAATAAATATATACATATCCTATTTAGCTAGCCTATTCAAAGAAAAATTCGGTCACTGTTAATATAAAAACTTAGTTATTTATCTTTACATCAACTAAAACAATTTATTTTTATTTAAATTTAAAGTATCTCATTTCAAGTGTTGAATATTTGAATTTAATAATAACTATTTATTTAATAATTATTTTATTTTTCAAGGATTAAAAAATCGATATCATTTTACTTTAGCTTGTTATGTTTATTGACTCTTACCAATTATTTCTCTTATTAAATATGTTATTTAAATTTTAATTATATCATTTTAAATGTTGAATATTTGAATTTAATAATAATTATTTTATTTTTGAAGGATTAAAAAATCGATCTGACACTTTACTTTAGCCTGTCAATTTATTTGACAAATAAAACATTTAGTATCCAAGATACTATAATTATATAAGCTAAATTTTATTGGACTTTGAAGTTCTAAATATTAGAAATTTTTACATAATTCAAATAAGAAAATATTTTAAAAACTTAAATTTTAGTTTATTTCAATGATCTAAATATTATGAAAAATGATTAAATGACCATTTTATTTCGTGTAAAATCAACTTTTAAATGATAAAATTGACAATTAATAGTTCGCTAAGGGTCTTCGTGCTTTTGATATAGTATTGATTTCATTTATATTGCTCAAGGATATCACAAATGCGCTTCTACTTAGTGTAGTTATTATTTTATAAACTAATCAATGAGTAATATTTCTTAAGAAATTGCTAATATACATCTACTTAGTAGAATTTTCAATGTAAAGGCTAATCAATCACTAATATTAGTTATATATTTACTATTAATATACTTTTACTTAGTTTAATTGCCAATGAAACTAATATTAATAATTTAAAAATAAATCATAAGCTAATGTAATTATTAATTTACAAGCTAATTACTACTAAACCACTTTCAAGTAATTAAGTATCAATTAATAGTCTAATCAATCATTAATATTACTTAAGGATATCTCTAAGCACTTCTACTTAGTGTGGTTATCATTTTATAAATTAAACAATAAGTAATATTTTTTAAGAATACTACTAATACACTTTTACTAAGTAGAATTTTTAGTGTATAATACGCTAATCAATCACTAATTTTTCTTACTCGTATCACTAATAAACTTCTATAGTTAGTATAATTTTCAAAGTATAAGCTAATCAATCAGTAATAGTTCTTAAGAAAAATATTAACACACTTCTACTTAATTAGTCTAATTATTAATACATGAGCAAGCCAATCGTTAATATTACTTAAGGATACCATTAATACACATCTATGTTTTTGTAATTATCCATTTATAAGCTAATAAATCGCTAATATTTCTTACTGATATATTTATAATACACTTATGTTGAGTGTAAGAACTAAGAATGATATTAATACACTTTATATATATATATATATTTCTATTATATAGAAAAGAGAAGATGAGGTTGACCAAGGGCATAATAGTCATTTTAATATATATATATATATCTATTATATAGAAAAGAGAAGGAGGTTGACCAAGGGCATAATAGTCATTTTAAATATATTAGTGCATTGTTTGTTTGTATACTAGACTCAAAAATTTTGTTGTGGTTCTTAATAACTGAAAAAACCAAAACTAATGTGTCCATAACCTATTAAATTCTTTAGGTGGACCCCATTTTCCATTCAACATTTACTATCTTTATTAAATTCATTACTTGATTGTTATTATTATTTTTTTCAACAAGTACTTTGAACTAGAATAATTATTTTTTTGATAATTTATAATTCAAATGTTCGCCCGATTAAAAATACTAAGGTCACATACATTTATATATGACAATTCTATTATTTTCTTAAAAATATCATTTTATTTATTACATATTTCAGTAAAGAAGATTTCATTAAAAAAATTAATGATACTATATGTAGGTTGACATTCAAATGTTATTATATCATTATCAATTGATATCATTTTATACAAATTTCAATTGGAATACTTCATAAAATTCGGAATTTTTTTATTTAAGAATAAAATATAGTTTCAAGTTCCCTTTTGATTATAGAATATCAAAAATTATAATAATTATCCCTCTCTAAAAATATGAGTTGAGAATATCTGAAGTAAAAATGAAGACAACTAATTTGTGAAATTATTATCTTTTAAAAATTGTTATATATTAAGAAATATGAGAAGTATCGTCATACAATATTATATTTCTTCCTCTATGATCGAAGTTAGTTGAGTACATACTCTATTCAATTAGAATTCAATATTATAAAAATTTTAAAATAGATAAATATACAATTAATATTTTTAAAATAGTCTCAACAAATACTACTATTGTGATGATGATTGCATTAATACCCTAAATAGTATCTCAATCATATCGAATGAAACTAGAAAAATAATATTATGTCATTCCAATAGAACAAATCACAAAGTTTCTTGTTAAAATTCTTAATAATTAAAATCACGATTATTATTTAAAAGAACCAAAAATACCTTTTCATCAACTATTTTGGGAATAATATTAATATTTAACTTATGATTAGTAAAAAAGAAAAAGATAATGCATTAACACACTGAAAATACTAAAAGAATAAAATTATATATTATTCAATTTAAAAAATCAAAAAAATATATGACGAATTATTTCTCAACTAACTATTTAATTACTATTTAATAATAATTAACTTAAGGCTTAGTGATGTAAAAAAATATATTAAAATAAAAGAGGCCCTATGTATAAATAATTAAAATTTCTACTTGAATTATTATCTAATCACTGTATAATAAAGCATTAAACTCGACAAGTGTTTCAAAGTGATTGGTATAGTAATACGATTTCATAAAAAATAAAATGCACATAATGCAACATAATGCAAAAGATAAATAACAATACATGTAATCGTGGTTCTATACGTTATTATAAAAAAACCTATTCCATTTCTTCTTTCCCTAAAGACGTATAAAATGTGTAATTGATAATAGACCAAGAAATATTAAAAAGATGAAAAAAAAAAGAAAATAAAAGAAACAATAATTGGGCCCGTGCTTCGCACAAGCGCATCATATAGTCTTATAAAATAAAGACTATGTGATATGAATTATATATATATATATATATATATATATATATATATATATATATATATATATATATATACTAGAACACATATCTACTTAGTGTCTATTTTAAGGATTCCACTAATGCGTATCTACTTTTTGTAATTATAAATTTATAATCACATTAATTGCTAACATTTCTCAGATATAAGCTAATCAATTATTATTAGTTCTTAAAACTACTACTGATAAACTTTTACGTAATCAATGCAATTATTAATAGATATGCTAATCAATCATTAACATTACTCAAGCATATCATTAATATGCATCCGCTTTATGTAATTATCAATTTATAAGCTAATCAATCGCTAACTTTTCTTACTGATATTACTAATTCACTCATACTTAGTGTAATTCATAATGCACAAGCTAATGAATCAGTAAAAGTTTTTAAGACTATACTAATACATACTTGATTAGTATAATTATTAGTGTATAGCCTAATGAATCACTAACGTTACTTTAGAATACCGCTAATATATTACTTAGTGATACTACTAATAAACCTCCACTTACTTTAATTATCAAACAAAAGATAAACAATCACAAACATTTCTCACATATATCATTAACACACTTCTATTTAGGGTACAATTATTAATATATCGGTTAATCAATCACTAAAGTTACTTATATAAGGATATCACTAGTTCATTAATTGTTAACGTTACTTAAGAACACCATTAATACACTTATGCTTGCAGTAATTATTAATTTATAAGATGAACCATCACTAATATTTCTTATGAACACGACTAATACACTTCTTATTAGTATGTAATTATTAATGTATAGATTAATCAATATAGTAAAGGATACTGCAAATTCACTTTTACTTTATGTAATTATAAATAACTAAGTTACCATTAATATATTTTTAAGTTGTACAATTACCTCCACTTAGTATAAATTTCAATAAATAGGCTAATGAACCACTAATATAGTTAAGTAAATTTTTACCGAGGGACTTAACGACGTCCTCCCACGATATTGTGTGATAAAAAATAAAAAATTAATTATATATAATATTATATATTTATACTACCGACGAAAGTCCATCGGTACTATAAGAACAAAATTTAAAATATTATGTAAATGCAATAGCGATTTTGTTTAAGTCGACAACTTTATTTTATTTTTTTATTTTATTTTTAAAGCACCGAGAGACACTGTCGGTATCTAAAAAAAATAATTCAAAAATATAAATACAAAATTTTCCGAGGGAGTCCGTCGCTAAATTACCGACGGAGTCCATCGGTACAACCATTTAAATGCTGACCGGTCACAATATTATTATTTACCGACGGACTTCCGTCGGTTCTTTTTAAAAAAAATTAGAAATTAAAAAATTATAAAGTATCGAGAGACTCCGTCAAAAAGTTCTTCGGAATACCGACGGAAAAAAGTCCGTCGGTACTGTTATGTCGGGAATTAGGTGATTTTTAGTAGTGTGTTGCAAGGATCTCTTACATTGCAACCCCAATCCTGTATAGTTGCATGCTGTCACCACTTAAAATAAAGAAGGTATAAGATAAAGCAGAAGAAAGACCAGTTGTAAAATATCTTTTCACCTATAGACTATAGCAGAGAAGTTACTACAGTTGAAATAACAAGGAACACTAGCTGTTGTACAACAAAAAAAAATTCCAAAATTTCACAATTAACGTTGTATCGTAGGTCTCAGTTCCTTCATTACATTATATTTCTTGTTGGCAACAAAATGTTTGTTCACTTCCTGGTTCTCCTTGTATTTCCCTTAGATGCAGGATGATGGTCATTCTGATTATTAGGGCCGCTTACAGTATAAAAACTTCTTAACCCAGTCTCTCAAGTAGCGCACTACTATTTGTCATTTATCGTGCCTACCTTTTGAATCAGTTTTGTTTGATAGAATTATCACTGTCATGCAAGTGCTGTAGCAAGTTTAAGCTTCACTATCATGCAAATGCTGTAGCTTGTTCAACATCATTATGCGGCAAAACTTGATAAAAACATCCCTCATTGTAATGAATACATTTCCATAGCTGTAGCTTCGGTTGTTAAAGAATCCATTTGTTATGGATAAAAGTAGGCCTTTAGATTTCAAATGTCTAGTAAACAGTCTGGTTGTCTACTGCTTTAAGTAGGGAACCGTCATCATTAGGAGGCACATCCAGATGTCGTCAATTGATACCACGGGAGAATTTCTCTGCCGTTTCGATAAAATTCATGCTCGTGTAGGTACAAGACTAAAGAGATAAATGCTATGAACAAACTGATAACTACTAGTAACAAGTACTGTTGGTCCAATAAAGAGGAAACTTCAAACTTTTTCTTTTGTTAGTAATATGATTGTTTGTCCAAGTAAATGAATAAATCAGACTATTATGACATATGGATCTCCTCAAGTAAGGAAAAATGAAACTCTTCAAGACTGCAGAACAGAGTAGAGAAGCATCTAATATGAAATACACCATCATAACACATCTTCCACTCATTAATGTTTAGCTTGTAAGAAGATTACAAAATTAAAAAGCAATTACTAGCAACACGACCCGCGTAGAACTAGTCTTCCCTTGTTTCCCACTGCTTGAGAGTCATAACCACGACCCGCGTTGAACATTATTATTGTCGTTACCTATCTCAAACCACCTACAGCAAGGAGAAGGAACTTATATATCATCGCTGCTTAAACTGTTAATATATCATGAGGCAATGTGAAAGAAGAAAGGGGCACATAAAATAAAGATAAAAATCTTTTAAACTGATTAGCGAGCAATAACTTAAGACGGAATAAGTCTTACCAACGGTTAGAGATGAAGACACCGAGGCAATCATTCCCCATGCTCTCTTGCTCTTCTCGAATTGCTTCGGCGGATTTTTCAGCAGATATACTGCATCTGCGCAACTCTATTGACTTCAACGTACAGATTTCGCCAAAGTCTTGAGGTATTTCCTCCAATTCCTTGCATTCTTCAAGCAATAGGCGTTGCAGCTTTGGGAAGTTAACACTACCAGCTTCCCACTGCTTCAGATCTATCACACTGATTAGTAGGAACTTCAGTTGATTGAAAGTCTCTTCATCTTTTAATCTCCATACATCTCCATCAAATCCATACGGTTTAATTTTAAGCACTTCCAGGTTTGGCAACATTACAATATTCGCCATGTCTTTCCATGGTAAAAAAGTATAACTTAACGTCAACCTCTTCAGAGATGTAGGCAAAGCATACTTACTTGGGATTCGGGAATGCCCTGACCCGAAGCAGTTAAACTTCAACATTTCAAGTTTTTTTAAACAGGAAAGGCTACTTAGGCGCTCTCCCATCATTTCCATCGAATAATAATTTCCCATAATTTTCAGCTTCTTAAGATTTGGAATAGCAGAAAATAATTCACAAGTACAGCTGGACAAAGCTAGGTACGAAAGTCCCTCCAGATATTGTAGCTTATTTGATGGAATAGGAAAAGAAAAGAAGTCACTGACAAGAAAATGTCTTAAATTCTTCATTAGCCAAATTCCCGCAGGTAGAGTTGGAGGTGATAAACTTCCAACACTGTGATGAAGAATGAATGTCTGCAGATTATAAAGCTCTGACACTGACCAGTGAATATCATCACAAGTTAATTGAAGGTATCTGAGTTGTACTAATTTTGTTATCTCTAGTGGGAAAGTTGGAAACTCAACACTAGGGATAGCCAACACTCTTAGCAGTTTGAAGCGCGTCAAAAGAGGAACTTGTATAGAAGGTGTTTCTAATCGATAGAAGAAGTGCACAGTTCGGGTGAGAACACTGGATGATGACTGCCAGGGATCATCCTGATATATGTACGAATGGAAGCTGTAGCGACAAACATGAAGCTTTTTTGCCCAAGACGTGGTGGCTTCTTGACTTCTCTTAACCTGTAGGAACTTCTCCTTCTTAGCTTCTCTTAAAATCAAGTCACGAATCAGATCATGGACACCACATGTTTTCACCTCACCATCAAATCTCTGCTTTCTAACCATTATCAGATTCCTACTAATAAGATCCTCCAAACAATCTTTTCCCACAAATTCTTCCAATAGAAAACCCTCAGAAACCCATAAGTTGATCAATGTCTCAATGTTAACCTCACTATCTTCTGGGAAAACTCCCATATAAAGGAAACATGGTTTAAGATGATTAGGTAAGTAATTGTAACTCAGAGCAAGCACTCCTAGACATATATCTGATTCATGAGCAATAACTTTACTTACACTTTTGGCAACACGTTCCCAACTTTCTGGTGTTCTACCAATTTTAGAGAGATGCCCTGCAACCACTAGAATAGCTAAAGGTAATCCTTGGCATTTTTGTGCTACTTTCATCCCGATTTTCTCCAGCTCAGGAGGGCAAAACTGTTGTTGTACCCCGAACACCGTCTCATGAAGTAACTTCCAACTTTGATCTAAATTCAAGAGGCTTATCTCATGAGGAATGCTGTCAGGGTCAGCATGAATAGCCAGATCTTTAAGCCTACTAGTCAAAATAATTCGACTCCCATTGTTGTCGTCTGGAAAAGTTCTCGTCATAAGATCCCAGACATCATTACTCCAAATATCATCCATTACAATAAGATACCGCCGACCCTTTAACTTTTTGTATATCATATCCATCAATTGATCATCAGACACTTCTTTGATATCATTTGTAGGACCAGAAAGAACGCCTAACAACAAGTCTCTAATTTGGTATTCTTGAGATACTGTGACCCAAACATGGATGTCAAAGCGATGCTTGATTTCTGGATCATCAAATGCCTTTTTGGCAAGGGTGGTTTTTCCTATCCCCCCCATTCCTAAAATGGGGATAATCTCTAGAGTAGACACTGGCCCTTTTAGTCTTTTGATGATTCTTATGAGGTCATCTTCACGACCAACGACGATATTTTCTGGATTGAGTTTTGCAACATATGTAGATGAATGACCAGGAAAGGAAGCACCTGTTTGCAAATCCTCACCATAGCCTTGAACTTCACTTTGTGTCATGTTCCTCTTCAGAGCATCTATTTTTTCTACAAGTGGAGACAAGGTTTCGCGTAATGCCTTTCTTTCCATTGTTTCATTAATATTTTGTTCAAACACATCTTCTATTTCATTCACTACACTTTTAATCTCTCTCTCCAACTCTTCATCCTTTTCAGTGAGCTGACTTCTCTTCTTAAGAAAGTCTTGGAAATATTCAAGACTAGCAAGGAGAGAGTCCACTATTATTCTTGTTTCATCACTTATCCATGGTGGATTTAGTTGCAAGAGTTGCACCAGAGTTTGTACGAGAGAAATCACAGCAATATAAGCCATCGATCTCTATGTAATTGGTTTTCTACATCAAAGAATTACATCGGTTTAGAGAACAGGAAAAGAAAGAGCTAATGAAGAGTTCTAAGCCTCATCAAATGCTTACCTATAATTAGCTGGAAATAAACAGTTGAACGCTTTTGCAGATTGGAAATCAAAATCAACGCTGCTGCAGATTGTTGTTAATAATTTGAGAAATCATAAGACCTGATCTCACAGACAAAATGGAACTGGAAGGTGAACTATGAACATTCTTGAAACTTGAAAAGATGCCTAGTGACCATTGAACGTGTTCTGTCCTCTCTTTTTTTATCCGGTTTGAAGCCCCATTAATTCAGATCCACAGCGGAAAAATCCCACTTTGTTCTCTTTTCCTATACACTCATTCAGTGTTATCAAAGGCAAAAGGCAAAAAAAACTGCAAAGGTCTATAGTAGTTTTAAACACAAAGCGTAAATAAAGTGGGGCATTAATAAAAAAAGAATAACTGGAGGAAAAAGTAAAAATATGTATATACAGTTCGAGATCAATAATTATTAGCATAAATAAATTAAAAAAAATTATGATAAAATGAAATATTAATTGTTAAGTGTCGTCTTGTTAGGATTACACGTATTGGCAAGAAAAATTATATCCTTGCCGCAACACTGAAGCGTCTCCACCGTTAAACGAAACTCTCTAACATATTTTGAGCGTCGCTCCAAGTTTTAAGTGCGCCTTTTGACGACACGGCTGTTATTAGGTCTTGAATAGTCATGCGAAGTGTCCAAATGTTAAGTCTTTTTCTATTGTTCACGTGTTTGGAAGAATGAATTTAGTGTTGTTCGGGTCCTACATATTATGCCCATATGGGTATAGGTCAATTATTGCACCGTTACACACTTTAGTAGGGGCCATTCATGTCCCCTTCTTTTACTACGTAGTTTTGACACTCCATGATTTACAGTATCACATTTTCTTCATTGACTGCATTTCTAATCGCTCTCTTCAACTCCTCAGCCATCAAAGAAGAGAGATCACCAAAGTCAAGATAATCTCCACTACATCTTTAGTTGCAACATATCTGCTTAAGGACTTCACACCTTCAGCAGAAAAACAACTTCAAACCAAAACTGCACATGACACTGGTAAACCTGATTAAGAGCAGTAGCAAAAGCCATAACACCAGCAGAACTTTGTTCTAAGAAGTACCAAAATATATAAGCAAATGCACCGTTAAACGGATCTTGCAAATTAAGATGGGTAAAGGATGGCCACAAAGAATAAGTGTGTGAAAGGGAATTTCTGGACAAGTTGGAGGAGTAAAGTATGTACTAAGCCTTAAGAGAAATGAAACGAATACAAGGGGTATCGACTATCGTCCAGTAGTACTGAGGCTGAGTGTCACATCCCTGAAATACTTTTATATAATTAATCAACTGTAGTGCTCATCAGCAGCAATATTAGAGTGCATTCACAGTTATCATTATGCAGAGCTTATTACAAAATACTGAATCTGAAATGGATGAGACATGTACTGCATGTCTTTATTTCAAACACACAACGAATACAAGGAATGATTACAACACAAAAAGAACGACTTTAATTTTCAAAGACAAGAACAGATTTTGTATTTTGGAGATATCATTCCATTGCTCTTCAAAATAACATTCAGCTCCCTGCAGAATGAAAGATTATTCTTCAAGGATGTAAAAATCTAACAAAGATATTAATATATGTAAAGATTGATGAATTTTACAGATTGGTTAAAACATTACTGCGAGTTTTATTGACGTGGACCTTGAGGCTATCATTTCCTTCCATCTCTTGTTTCTCTTGTGCAATGCTTCTTGCAGAATCATCAGCAGAAGTGCTGCAATCGTATAACTCAATTGACTCCAATGAACAACTATTCACAAAATCCTCTGGAATATTTTCCAGTTCAGTGCAATCCTTGAGGACGAGGCTTTGTAGCATAGGGAAGCAATCACTGCTAGCCTCCCAACGTTTTAATTTTGTCTTACCAATTAGCAACAACTTTAGCCTAACAAACTCCTCATCATCTTTTAAACTCCATACCTGATCATCGCGATTACAATTTTTAAGCTTGAGCACTTCAAGATTTGGCAATACGACAAGACTTGACAATTCTTCCCAAGGCAAATAATTCCCTTTCAAAGTCAACCTCTTAAGGCATGTTGGAAAAACGTACCTCCTAAGGGAACATCGATAGTGTATGAAGAAGAAACATTTTAATGCTTGAAGTTTCCTTAAGATGGACATATCAAGAAAGTGGTCGGTGTTCCGGAGAGCACATTTTAGACTTTCTGAATAAGTTTGACGAATACTCAATCTCTTTAAATTGGGAATGGCAGAGAAGATTTCATTTGTACAGCTGGAGAAACATAGAGTAGAAAATTCCTCAAGATTTGACATCTTTGTTCTATGAAGTCCTGCGGTACTTGGACTACACAAGTAGCTGCATCTGTTCACACGGATATGCCTCAAATCCGTTAGCTTCCATATCTTCACCGGTAAGTTTACAAATCCCATTAAGTTGGTAAATATTAAAGTTTGCAACTTTCGCAGCTTTGAGATTGATTCTGGAGGATCACCGTGGGAGGCAACTGCAAGATATCTCAGATTAACTAAATTTGGTATCTCAATTGGGAATGAAGAGAACGTATCATGACGGAAGATGGCTAGTACTTTGAGAAGTTTGAAATGTACGCTAGATTTTGGAGAAGGTGATGGAGAAGTTATAAATTCACCAAAAAAGTACAAAGATCTGGTGGCATTGTGGCACATATTTAGATGAGCTTTAGTACGAAAACTGAAGCTTTGAACTCTAGAATCACTAGTTTCATAAGCAATGCTGCTGCTATAGAAATCACGTCTCACAACTTGCATGAAATTTGTCTTTTTAGCTTCAATCAAACAGAATTCATGCAGACGATCATGAACTCCGCATGTTTTTGTCTCACCGGTCAATCTCCTCTTATTAACCATTATCAAGTTTCTGCTGATAAGATCGTCCAGATAATCTTTTGCAACTTCCTCCAACCTCTTAGGTTTTTCAGGCTTTATAAAATCCTCAGCTATCCATAACTGAATCAATCTCCAAGCCTCAACCTCAAAATCCTCCGGAAAAGCAGTACCCATAGATAGAAAACAACATTTGAGGGGCTCGGGCAAGTAATGGTAACTCAAGCCCAACACTCCTAAGCAGTTATCTGGATTACGAGCAATGATTTCACTCATAGTTTTAGCAACAGCCTTCCAACTTTCTACTGTCTTGGGAATTTTAGAGAGGTGTCCTGCAATCACTGAAATCGTTAAGGGTAGTCCTTGACACTTCTCTGCTATTCGGTCTCCAATTTTTTCCAACTCAGGATCAAGGTGGTCAACTTTTGATCCAAACACCTTAGTACGAAGTAACTTCCAACTGCTATCTGAAGACAAGAGGTTCATCTGATGAGGTGTAGAGGGATTTGCATATGTAGCCACCTCTCTCTCCCTAGTTGTCAATAAGACACGATTCCCATAATTTCCATTAGGAAATACCCCTTGTATGCAATCCCAAGCATCCGTACTCCAAATATCATCAATAACAACAAGGTACCGTCGACCCTTTAAGTTTTTTTGCACCACGTCAGCTAATTGACTTTCGTCACAATCCTTTAACTTTTTCTGCAGCATGTTGAATAAGTCACTGTCACTTCCTTCATTGATGTTATCTATGAACTCATCATCACCCTTTTTATCGTAACCTTTTCCATAGACAATATTTGTTTGCTTCGATATACAATGTAAAGCAGCTAACAACACATCTCTTCTTCGAAAATCTTGAGATATTGTAACCCAAGCACGAATATCAAAGTGTTGCTTGATTTCAAGACAATCATAAGCTTGTTTGGCTAGTGTTGTTTTTCCAATACCACCCGCACCAGTTATCGTGACAATTTCAAGAGCCTTTTCCTGTCCAGTCAGTCTTTGCTTGATTATGGCCAAGTCATCATCGAGGCCCAAGACGAGATCTTCTAGATTTTTATTGGCACTAATTCCAGATAAAGGATTAACCAATGAATCCCTAGTTTGGATTTGATTATCAGCATCACTTGTGTTAGAGTCAGAAACAATCTCCATCACTTCTGTCTTTCTTCTACCAATCTATTTTACATGCAGCATCTGTAGACTAATGTAAAAAGAAGCAAATTCAAAAGGGCAACAAAATATAAGTAGTAAAGAGGAGTCGTTGCAAAACAGAGAAGAAGAAACAAGGAACAGTTAAGGGAAGAGTACAATGCACCTAAAGAAGAGTCATAATACAATATATCTACCCTATCTTTCTCTTTTAAAGTTGGATTCAATGCAGTGACTGCTCTAGCTTGAATCGTCATCTTACTGTTTGAGAGTGCATGTTTCTTTCAATTGCATTGCTTCTATAAGAGATGGTCCTTCTCTTTGCATCATTTGTTGCTTTAAAGGAACGAAACTATTTCTTTATAATAGTACTACCCACCATGAGCCTTTGTTTTCACAGATCTTTCATTCAACCACATTTTTCTGCTACATTAATATCAACATTCAACTCATATCATCCCCTCCAAAGATTTGTACTCCAAGGTTCAATTCTGCCCCAGCTAACTTGTTCAGGAATCTTTTTTTGTCAACTAAATAAGCCATCAACTTTAGGATTGGTAAACCATGAAGCTAGCAGATGCATGTTCTACTATAGCTTACATGACAAGTGGGGTCTGGGGAGGGTACTGTACATGCAGACCTTACTCCTACATTGTAAGGTAGTAGTTCTCATATCTATCTATTTTGTATCATTTCTGCCACCACCATAGCACCTTCCTCCTATGTTCTTGAATTCCAGTTTCTCTAATTTTAGCATCATCCACAATTTCTTCATATGAAAGTGTATCAGATACCTAATTGGCCCAATCTTACCACCTCCCCCCTCATACTCTTCTTCCTCCACCGCTTTTGCATTCACTAATTTCATTTTCATATTCCCATGGTGTCCATTCCCATAATGAAAAAGAAAAAAAAAAGGAATTTGCAAGATGCCAAATTGGATTTGGCAAATGGTGGGAATCAGAATGACAATTTGCAATGCAAATTGAAACCAACCCTTCATTCTGATTGGTCTAGGGGGTGGTGCTCTCACCTATATAAAGAGAGCTTCGGCTCTCATTTTGAACACACAGAAGCAACGAAGCTTCAAGCATTTCAGAGATAGAAAAATAGTGTGTAAAGAAAAATAGAGAGTGAGCAATATTGTAGTGGGGTGAGAATCTCAATATAGGGTTATTTTTTTTGAGTGTGTAGTAGTTCCCCGAGTATTTACTTGAGACTATGGAGTGTAAAATTCCTCATTAAAGTGGATTACTTTGCTCCTCTCGAGCTCGTGATTTTCTCTTATTCGGAAGGGTTTTCCACGTTAAAATCTTTGTGTCCTTGATGTTCTCTTTGTTCTTGTTGATTACAGTATTTCAGTACTATGTTATTGTTCTGCTGTTATTACCGTAAATATTATTTCTGTGAGAAGGCACGTGAGAAAATATGATATATTATTGTGTATTCAATACACTACAAGAGGTCCTTATTTATAGCTATACTATACAAGTACATTCTACTCCTATTCCAATGTGGGACAAGACTACATATCTAACACTCCCCCTCAAGCCGGTGCATACACATCATATGTACCGAGCTTGTTACACATGTAACTAATACGAGAACCAGTAAGAGACTTAGTGAAAATATCTGCTAGTTGATCATTCGACTTTACAAACTTTGTAACAATATCTCTTGAAAGTATCTTTTCTCTAACAAAGTGACAGTCGATCTCAATGTGCTTAGTTCTCTCATGGAACACAGAGTGATCAGCCTCACTACGAGTCATGCCGAACTCCTGAATAATTGTGCTGAACTTACCAAACCAGGCTCGAGGGGACTGTTTCAAACCATATAGTGACCTGCCCAATCTGCATACACAACCACTAAACTCCCCCTAAGCAACAAAACCAGGTGGGTGCTCCATATAAACTTCCTCGTCAAGATCACCGTGGAGAAAAGCATTCTTAATGTCTAACTGATAAAAAGGCCAATGACGTACAGCAGCCATGGACTAAAAAAGACGAGCAGATGCTACTTTAGCCACGGGAGAGAAAGTATCACTATAATCAAAAATCTGAGTATATCCTTTTGCAACAAGACGAGCCTTAAGCCGATCAACCTGGCCATCCGAGCCGACTTTGACTGCATAAACCCAACGACAACCAACAGTAGACTTACATGCAGGAAGAGGAACAAGTTCACAAGTACCATTTGCATGTAAAGCAGACATCTCGTCAATCGTAGCATGTCGCCACCCAGGATGAGATAGTGCCTCACTTGTAGACTTAGGAATAGAAACAGTGGACAAAGAAGATATAAAAGCATAATGAGGTGACGACAGACGATGATAACTTAGACCAACATAGTGGGGATTAGGATTAAGTGTGGATCGTAAACCTTTGCATAGTGCAATTGGTTGACTAAGAGTAGACAAGTCCGCAGTAGGTGCAGAATTTGATGCAGGACGTGAATCACCTGGGAGTAATGTTGGATGTGGACGGCGATGATAAGTCAAGAGTGCGGAGCTGCAGAAAGTTGAACTGGATTATGTGGAGGAATTGGACCTGGAGCTATAGATGGTGGATCGGGAGCTATAGGTGGTGGAGCCGGAGATGTAGAGGAAGATGGATGGGAGATAGTGACTGAATCTCCAAAAGAAGGGACCGGTAGTACCTCAGAAATATCTAAGTGATTATCTGAACCTGTGAAGTATGATTGGGTTTCAAAGAAGGTAACATCAGCAGACATAAGGTACCGCTGGAGGTCGGGTGAATAACATCGATACCCCTTTTGCGTTCTCGAGAAACCAAGATATACGCACTTAAGAGCACGGGGAGCTAACTTATCTGTTCCTGGAGTAAGGTTATGGACAAAACAAGTGTTTCCAAAGACACGAGGTGGAAGAGAGAACAAAGGTAAGTGGGGAAACATAACAGAGAATGGAACTTGGTTCTGGATAGCTGAAGATGGCATACGATTAATAAGATAGCAAGATGTAAGAACTGCACCCTCCCAAAAACGCAACGGAGCATGAGATTGTATGAGTAGGGTACGAGCAGTTTCAATAAGATGTTTATTCTTTCTTTCAGCTACCCTATTTTGTTGAAATGTGTACTTACAAGATGTTTGATGAATAATCCCATGAGATTTCATAAACTACTGAAATGGGAAAGACAAATACTCTCGGGCATTATCACTACGAAATGTGCGAATAGAAACCCCAAATTGATTTTGAATTTCAACGTGAAAGGTCTGAAATATAGAAAACAACTCAGTTCGATTTTTTAACAAAAATATCCAGGTGCATCTAGAATAGTCATCAATGAAACTAACAAAGTAGCGGAATCCTAAGGTAGAACTAACCCGACTATGACCCCAAACATCTGAATGGACTAAAGTAAAAGGTGACTCTGCTCGATTATCAATACGTCGAGGAAAATGAGAGCGAGTATGCTTACCGAGCTGACAAGACTCACAATCTAGAGATGACAAGTAAGATAAACCAGGTACCATTTTTTGAAGTTTTGACAAACTAAGATGTCCCAACCGTTTATGTAATAAATCTGGTGAATCAGTAACATGACAAGTTGTTGAAGGAAGACAAGAGGTGAGTCCATGAGATTTAGCGAGGATAAGGTAATAAAGTCCATTTGATTCACGTCCCGTACCATTGATCCGCCCTGTACTACGTTACAACATAAAAACATGGTCATCAAGAAATAAAACGGCACATTTAAGTGATTTGGCTAGGCGACTAACAGCAATGAGATTAAAATGACTATTAGGGACATAAAGAACTGAATCTAAAGGTAAGGAAGGAATTGGGCTTGATTGACCTATTGGAGTTGCCATGGTTTGACACCCATTGGCCATTGTGACTCTTGGAAGAGATTGAGAATACGAAATAGTAGTGAAAAGAGATTTGTTACCAGATATATGATCCGATGCACCCGAATCAATGACCCAAGACTCGGTGGATGAAGATTGAGAGACACAAGTTACGCTATTACCTGTCTGAACAACGGAAGCTATCTCATAAAATGTTTGCTTACCTGCTTTGTAACGAAGAAACTCAAAATAATCCACTAAAGAAACCATCCGACTATTTGAAGCATCGGTTCCCATGTCTACAATTAATATTGAAAATGTTTGTTTATGTTTTAGTCAACAATGGCATGCTGAAAATGTTGGTTTAGATTTAGTCAACAATGGCATGCAATTGGAAGAGTTGGTGGAAAGAGTTGGCATGAATGCTAGGAGGAAGCTTCTCCTTTGATGTCACCCATGACATCAAGAGGAGGTAGTTTGATGTCACCAATGACATCAAGAGGAGGTTCTTACCCCTATAAATAGATGCACTCTTTCATTTGTAGAAATCATCCCAAAAACAATACAATATATTGTTGTGAGTAGAGAGTTAAGAGAGAAATTCTCTTAAGTGTAATTGGGAAATCTCCCTTTCCTTTGTAAATAATAGTAAGGCAATTGTTCTCCGGTGGACGTAGGATTATTTTGATCCGAACCACGTTAAATCTTGTGTTCTTTCTTTTACGTTTCCGCTAACAATTGGTATCAGAGCGACATGATTCTATAACGATCCAAGGAGGAAGAACAAGCAAAGATGGGTTCCATGAAGTTTGAAATTGATAGATTCAATGGACGCAACAACTTCAACATCTGGAAGATCCAGATGATGGCGTTACTACGGAGGGAAGGTTCAATCCATGCTATTGACGGAAAGTATCCTAAGGATATATCGGCTCCCGACATGGAGAAGTTGAAGGGGATGCATTGAGTGCAATCCAACTATCCCTTGCACCTAACGTGCTTTGTGAAGTGAGTACAAGTACCGAAGAGACGGCCAAACAGTTATGGGAAAAGCTAGAAGGGCTATACCAAGACCGATCAGTGACAACAAGGATGTTGTTACAACGGCGTCTTCACACATTTAAGATGGGGTCAGGTACTTCGTTACAAGATCATTTAGATGCGTTCAATAAACTTGTCATGGACTTACAGATTGCAAGAATTAAAAGAGAGGATGAGACGCTTGCATGTGCTTTGCTATTTGCTTTGACTTCAGGATATCGTGATATTGAGAATTCGATGATGTATAGCAAGGATCCTATCAAGCTTGAGCAAGTGCGGCAGGCACTTAACTCTAGTGATGTGCGGAGACACATCGAATGAGACAGAGATGACCAGGCAAGTGGGCTCTTTGTGAGAGGCCGGACTAGCCAATAAGGAAAGAGCAAATCAAAGTACGGATCAAAGTCTCGTGTGAACAAGAAGAATACAGAGTGTTGGGGTTGTGGCAAGAAGGGGCACTTCGAACGAGATTGCCCAATGTCAAAGTCCAAAGAAAAAGCGAGTGCATCTACGGTTGAACAGGTGCATGATTTTGATAATGATTATATACTAACAACATCGTGTAATAATAGTAATTATGGAAACAAATGGGTGTTAGACTCTGCTTGTACTCTGCATATGACGTTCCGAAAAGACTGGTTTAGCAGCTATGAGAAAAGTGGAGGAACCGTAGTAATGGGCAATAATGCAACTTGTGCAATAGTTGGCATTGGCTCGGTTCGAGTTCACTGCCATGATGGAGTCGTGAGGACTATTACACAAGTCCGTCATGTTCCTGATCTGAAGAAGAATTTGATCTCCTTGGGTACTCTGGATGAACAAGGCTACAGGTACATGAGCGAAGCAAGAACTATGAAGGTGACTAAAGGTTCTTTAGTCATGCTGAAAGGCAAGCTGGAGAACGGCCTTTACACATTGGCCGGAAGCACCATTGTTGGCTCTGCAAATGCATCTACAGTGCAGTTATCTAATGATGACAAGGCAAGATTATGGCACGTGAGACTGGGTCATATGAGCGCACCTGGACTGGAGATGCTGAGCAATCGTAACCTTTTGGAAGGTGAGAAGATCAGCACACTTGACTTCTGTGAGCACTGTGTTCTAGGGAAGCAGAAGAAGGTCAGCTTCAGCACTGGCACACACAAGACAAGAGGAGTGCTAGACTACATCCATTCAGATTTATGGGGTCCCTCTAAACTTCCATCGAAGGGCGGAAAGAGGTATCTTCTCACTTTTATTGATGATTTCTCACGAAAGGTTTGAGTGTATTTTTTGAAGGCAAAAAGTGATGCTTTTAAAGCATTTAAAGAGTGGAAGATTTTGGTTGAAAATCAAATGGAGCGGAAAATCAAGTATCTTCGCACGGACAATGGCTTGGAGTTTTGCAATGAAGAGTTTAATGAATTATGCAAGGTTCATGGGATCTCAAGGCATATGACTGTCAGGCATACCCACAGCAGAATGGAGTTGCCGAGAGAATGAACAGAACTCTTCTTGAAAAGGCTCGTTGTATGCTCATACAAGCCAAAATGTCCAAAGTATTTTGGGCTGAAGCAATTCACACTGCTGCTCATATTGTCAATCGATCTCCAGCATCGGCGATTGACTTTAAGACTCCGAATGAGGTATGGTCGGGTGAACCCTCTAACTATTCATACTTACGAGTATTTGGGTGTCCAGCTTATTATCACGTTAATGAAGGAAAGCTTGAACCAAGGGCTAAGAAGGCCATATTCGTAGGGTATGTAGATGGAGTAAAAGGGTACAAACTTTGGTGTTTATCTTTACTCAAATTTATAGTTAGTAGAGATGTCACCTTTGATGAATCCTCTATACTTGATCCCCGTAAAGTTTCCGTGGAGTTTTCAGGAAACAAGAACAACGAGCAGGTGGAGCCTCCGGTGGTGCTTGCCAAGGAAAAGGATCAAGAGACTCAGGTTAAAGATGAGTCGGAAGATGTAGATCTTGAAGAACTTGTTGTCAATGAACCATACACAATTGCGAAGGGGAGGGAGAAGAGGCAGACACGAGAACCGGAACGCCTTATAAATCAAGCAAACTTGATTGCATATGCGTTCGTAGGTGCACAAGAAGAGATTAAGGATCTGGAGCCCTCCTCGTATATTGAAGCAACTTCTTGCAAGGATGCTGCACAATGGCGGTTAGCCATGACGGAAGAGATGGAGTCTCTTCACAAGAATCAGACATGGGTCTTAGTGAAAAGACAAAAGGGGAAGAGGACAGTTGGATGCAAGTGGATCTACAGAAAGAAAAAGGGAATTCTTGAAGTGGAAGATGCTAGGTTTAAGGCGAGATTGGTTGCAAAAGGTTTCGGTCAGAAGGAGGGAATTGACTACAATGAAATTTTCTCTCCAGTCGTGAAGCATAGCTCAAATCGCGTTCTACTAGCATTGGTTGCACAATTTGACTTGGAGCTTCAACAGCTTGATGTCAAAACTGCTTTCTTACACGGTGATCTAGAAGAGACAATCTATATGGATCAGCCTGAAGGTTTCCTAGCTGAAGGAAAAGAAAATCATGTATGCCAACTAAAGAAGTCTTTGTATGGTTTGAAGCAATCCCCTAGACGGTGGTACAAAAGGTTTGATGCATTCATGACTACACATGAATTCTCAAGGAGTGCATTTGATAGCTGCGTGTATCACAAGAAGATGTCCGGTAACTCAATGATTTATTTATTGTTGTATGTTGATGATATGCTTATTGCTGCTAACAACATTACAGAGATAAATGCTTTGAAGAAACTATTGAGTAAGGAATTTGACATGAAGGATTTAGGAGCTGCAAAGAAAATCCTTGGTATGGAGATTTCAAGAGAAGACAGTGTTGTACATCTTTCTCGGAAGAGGTATATTGAAAGGATTCTCGAGAGATTCAATATGCAGACGTGCAAGCCTGTAAGTACACCATTAGCTCCTCATTTTAAACTTTCAGAGTTACTAATGCCTCAGTCCGAGGATGAGGTGGAGCATATGTCAAAGATTCCTTATGCCAGTGCAGTTGGTAGCATTATGTATGCTATGGTATGCACACGTCCAGATATTGCTCAATCCGTAAGTGTGGTAAGTAGATACATGTCCAGCCCAGGAAAGAGGCATTGGGAAGCTGTCAAGTGGATATTAAGATATCTCAAAGGAGCTTCTAGTGTTGGTCTGACTTTTCGAAAAAGTGGTGGAGGTATTTCAATTCTTGGTTATGTGGATTCTGACTATGCAGGAGATCTTGACCGAAGAAGGTCCACAACTGGATACATCTTTACCCTCGTTGGCAGTGCCGTTAGTTGGAAGTCGACTCTGCAGTCGATTGTCGCTTTGTCTACGACAGAAGCAGAATACATGGCAGCAGCGGAGGCAGTGAAGGAAGCTATCTGTTAAAAGGTTTAGTGGCGGAATTGAGTTTGGTTCGGCTGGAATCAACTCTTAGATGTGATAGTCAGAGTGCTATTCATCTAATGAAAAATCAAAGATTTCATGAGCGCACTAAATACATTGATGTCTGATTTCATTTCCTTCGAGATGTTGTTGAAGAGGGAACTATCAAGGTCGTGAAGGTTATCACAGACGATAATGCTGCGGATATGTTGACCAAGATAGTCCCGCTCGCTAAGTTTGCACACTAAAAAGACTTGGCGGGGTGTGCATCAACTGATGCAACTCCGAAGAGAACAGTTGTTAGGTGGAAGTGGTATGTTCAACCATGGTTTGATTCTTCTTGTTTCTTACAACGGGATTGCCCGGTAAGCTTAGAAGTTTTGGCCAGAGTTGTTCACACGCACACTCGAAACGCAAACCAAGGTGGAGATTGAAAATGTTGGTTTATGTTTTAGTCAACAATGGCATGTTGAAAATGTTGGTTTAGATTTAGTCAACAATGGCATGCAATTGGAAGAGTTGGTGGAAAGAGTTGGCATGAATGCTAGGAGGAAGCTTCCTCATTTGATGTCACCCATGACATCAAGAGGAGGTAGTTTGATGTCACCAATGACATCAAGAGGAGTTCCTTACCCCTATAAATAGATGCACTCTTTCATTTGTAAAAATCATCCCAAAAACAATACAATATATTGTTGTGAGTAGAGAGTTAAGAGAGAAATTCTCTTAAGTGTAATTGGGAAATCTCCCCTTCCTTTGTAAATAATAGTAAGGCAATTGTTCTCTGGTGGACGTAGGATTATTTCCATCCAACTATTTGAAGCATCGGTTCCCATGTCGCTACAATTAATAGTAGTAAGGTTAACTTGAAATAGTGAAAATTAGTAACTCTTTTGGGAAAACGGAAGAAATTGCTGAGAAAACACTGTTTACGGCAGGAAAATAGAACATTGTTTTGCACCGAAAAACACTGTTCACTCCAGAAATATTGTAGCTCCCGGAATATTACTGTAGCTGCCGGAAATAATTCAAAGTGGTCGGAATGAAATAAAAACAGTAGGGGTAGGATCGGAATTAAAAGACAACCCAACTGTTCTGAAGGAACTTTTTTAAAAAATGGCTGGAAGTCCAATTTTGAAATCACTATTAATGCCGGAAAAATATTAAAGTGGCCGGAATTTGGTGTAACCTGGATGGGTAGGCTCGGAATTGTAAGGGGAACAATTTGTCATGAAGAGTCGTCGCCAAAAAATGGCCGGAAAGTGGCCCACACTATGTCAGAACTTCGACGAAAAATTTCTTCGGACAGCTACAATATCGCCGGAGATTTTCACTGGGGTTTGGTTGCCGGATAAATAACTACTCTTGAGGTAGTGTAGAATTTTTTACGTAACACTGACAGAGACAAAACATAAGCAAAACAACTTTGAAAGTCGCCGGAGAAAAGGGTTCCGGTGACTGATTTTACTTCCCGGAATCGCTGGACTTTATGCACAGCGATAAATCTCTCACGATAGCTCTGATACCATGTGAGAAGGCACGGGAGAAAATATGATATATTATTGTATATTCAATACAATACAAGAGGTCCTTATTTATAGCTATACTATACAATGACATTCTACTCCTATTCCAATGTGGGACAAGACTACATATCGAACAATTTCTATTGGGGGGTGGGGGAGGAGTTATTAGGGGTTATTCCCAACAACTAGTATCAATGATGGGGTCCAGGCCCAAAAATAAAAGAAATAGAAAAAGAAAATAAAAAAGAGAAATCAGACACCAAATCTTGTTTTGGACGGTGACAACTTGCCTTTGAAGAGCAAGTTGTCAGATGCAATTTGCAATTGCAAATTATAGGTAAACCAATTCTGATTGGTTGAAGTTCTTAGCAGACACTCCTATAAAAAGGAGCCTTTGGGTTCTCATTCAAAGACAAAGAAGAAGAAATCTCATAAACAATGTGAGATAGGAAATAGTAGTATGTTGGGAAAATAATAGAGGGTGAGCGGTATGTAGTGATGTAGGAATCTCAATAGAGGTTTTTTTTTTTTTTGAGTGTGTAGTGATTCTTCCATCAGTGATGAGGGGAGCCAGAAAGTCTTAAGGAGGTGTTGTCCCATTCAGAAAAGAACCAACAGATAAAAGTCATGCAAGAAGAGATGGAATCTCTACCGAAAAATAGCACGTACAAGCTGGTTGAATTTCCAAAAAGTAAAAGACCACTCAAATAGAAATGGGTCTTTAAACTCAAGAAAGATGAAAATGGTAAGTTGGTTAGATACAAAGCTCGATTGGTGGTAAAAGACTTTGAACACAAAGATTTTGATGAAATTTTTTCACATGTTGTCAAAATGACTTTTATTCAAATAATTTGAGCTTAGCAGCTAGCCTAGATCTTGAAGTGGAGCAGTTGGACGTGAAAACTACATTTTTTAGTGAAAATTTGGAAGAGGAGATTTATATAGAGTAGCGAGAAGGATTTGAAGTAGCTGGAAAGAAACACATGGTGTGCAAATTGAATAAGAGTCTTTATGGGTTGAAGCAGACACCAAGGCAATAGACAAGAAGTTTGACTCATTCACGAAAAGTCAAACTTACATAAAGACATATTCTGATCCATGTGTATACAACAAAAGATTTTCTGATAATAACTTTATTATTTTGTTGTTGTATATGGATGACATGTTAAATGTAGGACAAGACAAAGAGTTTATTGCAAAGTTGAAGGGAGACTTGTCCAATTCATTTGATATTAAGGACTTGGGCCCAGCACAACAAATTACGGGGAATGGGGATGACGATAATTTGAGACCGAACAAGCAGAAAGTTATGGCTGTCTCAAGAGAAGTACATTGAATGTGTACAGGAATATTTCAACATGAAGAGTGTTAAGCCAGTCGGCACACTTCTTACGAGGCATCTAAAGTTGATCAAGAAGATGTGTCATACAACAAATGAGGAAAAAGATAGTATGGCTAGAGTTACATATTCTTGCAGTAGGAAGCCTGAAGTATGCAATAGTATACATTAGACCTCAAATTGCTCATGCAGTTGATGTTGTTAGCAGGTTTCTTGAAAATCCTAGAAAGAACACTGGAAAGCAGTCAAGGGATACTGAGGTACCTGAGAGGGGGAGCCATATCATGGAAATCAAGGTTGCAGAAGTGCATGGCACTCTTTACAACTGAAACAGAGTAAATTGCCGCTATTGAAGCTGGCGAGGAGATGATATGGTTGAAACGATTCCTTCAAGAGCTTGACTTGCATCAGAAGGAGTATATTGTCTACTATGACAGTCAAAGTGCAGTAAACTTGAGCAAGAACTCCAAGTACCATGCAAGGACCAAACACAACGATGTGAGATACCACTAGGTCCCAAAAAAGATAGAAAGTGAATCTGCAAGTCCTGAAGAGTGAGAATCCTACAGATATGTTGACCAAGGTGGTACCAAGAGACAAGTTCGAGTTATGCAAAATCTTGTAAGCATGTACTCAAGCTAAAAAACCGATGTAACCTTCTTCAGGTTAATGCACCTTGAGGGGAGATTGATGGGGTCCAGCCCCAAAAATAAAAGAAATAAAAAAGAAAATAAAAAAGAGAAATCAGACACCAAAACTTATTTTGGCCTAATCTTATTTTGGGCGGTGACAACTTGCCTTTGAAGAGCAAGTTGGTAGATGCAATTTGCAACTGCAAAATTGTATGTAAACCAATTCTGATTGGTTGAAGTTCGTAGCAGACACTCCTATAAATAGAAGCCTTTGGTTTCTCATTCGAACACACATAAAAAGAAATCTCATAGACAATGTGAGATAGGAAATAGTCTGTGGAAAAAACTAGAGAGTGAGCGATAATAAGGTGGGAATCTCAATAGAGGGTTTTTTCTCTTCAGTGTGTAGTGGTTCTTGGAGTATTTACTCGGCACTACAGAATGTAAAATTTCTCATTATAGTGGATTATTTTGCTCCCCTCGAGCCGTGGTTTTCTTCCTTATACTGAAGGGTTTTCCACGTTAAAATATTTGTGTGTTGTTCTTTATTTTTGTTGATTACCGTATCTCGGTACTACAATATTGTTCTACTGTTATTACCATAAATATTATTTTCTCTGGGGTTTATTCCCAATAATTCCATCTTCTTAGGTCAATGTTTATCCACTTGTTTTGTATTATCTAGGTGCACTTTTCTTTTTGCAAGATGACCAAGTTCAAAGTGTGAGAGAGTATATTCAGAAGGGCCATAATGAATGCTTTGTGATGTTACGTATGATAGGAGTCTCTCGTAATCAAATGTGCTTAATACTTATCTACATCTTTCATACTTTTTATGTCTTATAACATTTTATCTAGGGCGGCCCAATGAATTAAGAACAGAAACAATTCTTGACTTAGATCTGCACTCCTTGGCTCTACCCCAAGTGAATTTGACACCACAAGAGCAAGGTTTTTAGGATAGATAAAATATCAGAATTCACCATGATATTGAAGAGATAATTAAGTAAATAAATGTGCTCTCACACAACTTGAACTTTTAGATGAGATAGTCGCACTTCGATATAGTATTAAAGTAGGTAAAGGTCCTACGTTCAAATCTCACTACGACGTGAAAGCAAAAACTATTTTCACATGTTTGACTTACGATAAAAGAATCAGGCTCACACGTAAGGGAGCGTAACATAAAATAAATGTGCCTCTAGAACATGCATGTCTTAAAATCTGGTCATTACTCTAAGAACCTATCAACTATTCTTAGTAGTTAAGTTGCTCTAATATCGGTGCGAGTGTCCAACACTGTTGCGGATCTAGATGTCGGATCCTTCGAAATATAAATTCCAAGATTTGGGAACATGGATCCTAGTACAGATACGGGTGCGGGGATCAGGCTAAAAATAATTTTTAGAAAAAAACTTCTCTAAATTATGAGAAATTTGGTTGATTACTTACGTATAGATGGTAAAGTGTGAATTTCTTTTTTATTCTCAAGTTGTAGATAAGGTATGTTATTTTATTTCAAATTCACCCTAGTTTTGATTCTGACTTCGAGAACCAAATTGCATCTTGCCTCGAATTTTTCCGTCCGTCGTGGTTACAATAGCCAAAATTATTTGACCATATCTAGTACGGATCTCATACCTACACTCATACTAGTATCGTGTCGATACGGGTGCGGCACCTCAACTGCCGTGTCAAAGCAGCTTAGCTTAGCAGTTGCTCTCTCAACCGAAAACTATAATCTACCAGACAAAGGGAAAGTTAGAGATTAAATTTACCAATTTGGTTGAATACAATAAAATTTAAAAATACAGGTCCATTCAATCTAATGTCAATGAAAATTGTCTGAAACTGACTAATTCTTTAAGATACAAAAGGAAACTTACTTACTTCAAGCGATCACAAATTGTAGATCCACTGCCTTTTACTTACTTCAAGCGGTCACAAATTGTAGATCCACTGCCTCACGAAGTGATGGTTTTCAACATTACTGCATATTGTTAATAACTTTTAATGAGGAATTCGAAGTAACAGAATAAAAACTTTAAAAATAAAAAATGCTAATAATTCACAATTTCAGTTATCCAAACTCAAAACTCCATCTCAAATATCCGAAAGTAGAAGAGGTAAGGGGCAGAAGATAGCGAAAATAGTAAATACGTGTAATGTAAGAACAAAATTTATTTAACATAGTAGTCCCTCTGTCTTCATTAGAGTGAAATCAATGACACAAGAAATTAAGAATAAAGAGTAATTACCAGAGGCAAAACAGCACAAATTATACATAGCGAAAACACGGAAGATGCAGAAACGAACTACAACGAACTGAAACAAACGGAAAGTTATATAAGTGTTGTATGCCATTTGGAATCAGCTGGAAATTTAGCGACGGTCTTTTAGTCGTCTTGTTCTATTTTGTCAACGCTCTTGGTCGTTGTTTTTTAATTCAGCCCTCTTAGTTGTCTTTGTCTAATTTTCTCAACGCTCTCCTTAGTCGTCTAATTCTCCATATTTTTAAACCTTTTTCTGTTTAAGATGTTTTCATTTTTTAAGGCATTGTGAAATGCCTATGGTGGGCTGTCTCACGTAAAATTGATAGCCCAAACCGAAAAAATGCAATTGAGTTATCAGTATTGGATTATTTAGGGCTAGCCAATTTTCGGACTGGCCATTTAAAAATAGTTAGCATTTGTAAAGTCATTGAGAAATAATCAGTATTTTGCTGCAACAGGGACCGATCCAGCATAATATATTAGAGATTAGTGCATTTGTGTATGAACTCCCAACATACTATGCTGAAACTCCAACATGTGGAAAGTTCCAGCATAATATACTCGAGATTGGAGCACTTGTGTATGAACTTCCACTATATTATACTAGATCGATATATTATACTAGAACTCCATTATAATATGTTGGAGTTCCACTGTACTTATGCTGGAACTCCAGTATATTATGCTGGACTATTTTACGGATTTTGAAAATTGTTTTTGTTCAGATTTATCTTTACATGAAAAGTGGCTAAATTTCGATTACTTTACTGGGCTATTTTTGAATGACCACTTGTAAATCTGGCTATTTTTCAATTTCTCCCATTTCGATAATAATAATATTATTTGATTATTAGGTTTTCAGTTAAGGTCTCTATTTATCTAATTTTATTAATGGTTTAACTGCCCAATAAGCTTTATTAAAAGGGACTTTTTCCTATACACGAAAAATTCAAACTTATTTACCTAGTTAATCTATATTTTACTATTTACAGAAAGTAACTAAAGTTTTATACAAAATATATACAAAATCGCTTAAAATCTACCATTTATATGTAATTTATATCTATAACTTGAATATAATTTTTTTCTATAAAGTCCAGTCAAAACTACAATTCACATACAATTCATATACAAATTGTATACATTTGTGTTTATTGTATATGTGTTGTTTCTACCTCGACATACAAAATATATATAATTTTTTTACATCTTCTTCTTCGATTTCAATCTGAATTTTAACTAGGATCACTTCGAATGTTCACCAACTCTCTCAAAATTGAGATATAAACTCCAAAGAATATTTCCAATCATTTGCAATAATACCCAATTCAAAAAATTCAATTTTTGAATTCAAAGTTTCAAAACTTTTTAATTGCGGTCAATGGTTATTCATTAAAGAGAATGAAAAAAACGTAACTAAAAACTTAATGTTATTGTTATGATCCAAAATCCCATGTAGTATGAGTGTAACTGATCCAATAAGTCTGTAAGTATCGATTCTAACCCTAACGAGGTAGTGATGACACTAAGAAAAGACACCTACAAAAATAATGTACAATTATATATCTAGTAATACGAGATGATAAGTAAAGTACCAAGGGTAAAGCAGGATAATAACATGTCAGGAAGACAACAACTACATGAATAAAGGAAAAAAGGGGGAAAGTAAATGAAGGTATTACTGAGTAAGCCACAACTCATGCCTTTACAATAACTCTGAACAACTTTTCAAAAGTAAATTATAAAACCACAAAACCAATTTTACAATCCGAATAACAAATTAAGGATCAATGAAATCAACAAATGGTACGGTATCACTTTTGGTGTTTATACTTTCATCCTCAAACCATAATTTGAAAGCAAGCGCGAAAATACCATTTCCTGCATGTCCCCACTTTCTCTCAAGCACGAAAATACCCTTCATGCGATAATATTGATGCCACGAACTATTTTTCTAAACAAGTCGAGACCGGCACCCGATTACTAAACATGACTGAGTGAACCGTCTGCGCTTATCAAATCTGTTATAACTTCAAACTTTATATGCAATAAGGCAATATTATAACCTAATACTTTTAATTAATTTAAATACCTAAAATAGGCCAACTCAAAAAATTTATTCGTAATAAATAATGAAATACTGCAAAGTTTTTGTCAAAAATATCTGAATCTTAATCCACCGACTGTGTCTATGAAGCCTCTACTGATAAACTGACACACTGCTCAAGACATGAGATTTCCTAGCTAGTTCTCTGGGTAAATAAAAAAATAGCTAAATAAAAATAACTCTAAGAAATACTCTACGAACAAAAGTGGAGCTCATCAATAGCACTAAAAGGGAGGGGAGTCCTAAACTGTACCTGCTCGCCTGCAAAATCAGTTCCTACGTTGTACCACAGGCCAACGTAGGTTCCCAAAAGAGAACGTCGGTATCATCCATTGTACTCTGTGAGTCGCAACGACATTTTATGAAACTTTAATACAATACACATTACGAGCAAAGAATCTAAATGCATAGAAAACACAAAACCTCTAAGAACAATTCTAAAATAATTGCATAATAGTAGTTTATGAATCTTCTAAAAGAAATTTTTTCTTTAAAAAAGTTGCTTGTCTTTATACTTTGGCAGTTCTAACTATCCTGACATGTTTTATCTTAGTCACCGTGGGATCGACGTGAATCGATCCCAATCTAATCAAATAGGCCCAATCCACGAGGTGTCACTTGCTTCATGGTTCTCAGCGTTCATGTATCATACCATAGCTTAGCTAAGTAAATTCTCAGCAACGAGACCCTCGGCTGGTGTGCTCCCTACTTTGGCACGAGTAGTTTTAGGAAGCCAACGTCTTGGTCAGGACCCTCGGTCTGGACGAAGATCCATTCTTAGAATAAAGGATACTCCCAAAAAAATCTCTTCTTTCTAAAACTTCTTCTCGTGACTTTTCAAGTCTAAATCTTTTCTTATTGGCACATCATGTACATGCTCATACTGGTAGCCTTAAATGTAAAATATGGCATAAGAATGAAATAAACATCTAAAAGTATTTCTAAAGATTCTTGCTTCTTTAGAAAATTTCATCATAAAAGTAGCATATAAGAATAACATAAAAATCTGAAAATTTATGTACATATATCATAATAAATCATCCAAATCTTTGCTAAAATAATTCTAAGTTAATAAGTACTCACTCGCTCCAATTAAGAAAATATAAACTCTTTTAAGTAATTCATCAAACATATTGTATGCGTGATTTTGTGAGTTAAACGAAAGAGTTATATCAACTCACCTCAAAACTCCTTGAGATACGCAGACCCAAGTCCAATTTATACCCTTGATTCTACAATGACTTGTGCATATTAATTTTAAAGTTTCACACATAAACATAAAATTTACTATTGATATAGAAGAAGAAGGGAATAAACTATTTAATTTTTACCTATTACTACTATAGAATAATTGATAATAGGAAATTTTATATATTGAGTTCAAGAATTTGTGATTTGTAAAGAATCCTAATTATTTTTTTCGTTGACTATGTGACTCACTGCCTCTATTTTGTAGCCTTTGTGCTTGCTGCGTGAAAGAAACAATATTTTGTGTCTCTATTTAGAATAAGGCTTTTTAGCCTTCACGTGAATGAACAGAAGTCTGTTCGTATAAGGCTTTTAAGCCTTAGAGCCCTTTTATTTAAGGGATCAAATAGCAAATCTTATTACTAAAAATGTTCATGGTTTTTTATTTACCCGTATAATTCATATTTTTACTATAAAATATATACAAATCCAAAAATAAATAGATTTTGCCATAAATGATGTGCTAAAATGAAGGCACAAGATCTGTGTGTGATTCTGTCTACATTAAAGACGAATTTTAAAATGGAAGGAGATCTCATTGATGCATAATTCTCTCCTTCCTCAACGAAAAGATCTCTCTTCTCTCACTCAACTATAATTCTAAAAAAAATGCAAGCTACTGAAGCTCCAGTAATCAAATTGCTTTTACTAAATCTACAACGCAATACAAATTGTAGAATACAAAATTATTCTTCGTCAACATCAGTACTTAAATTGTAGAAACTATATTTGTTCTTCGTCTTTTATTTTTTCAACTACACAAAATCATATAAAAAATCTCAATAATGCTGAAATCGAATGGTAATTGGGATAACTGTGGCAGATTTAGAGACTTTGAAGTTGATGCCATTGTGGTGGATGAGAATGCAAGTTTGTGTAGTTCGAAAATGCTTAGAATTTTAGTTTTATGATATTATCTAAAAATTTACTACATATATCTACAATTTGCTATAAAGTTTTTTATTTGGTGTAGGAAAAATATATTTTAATATACAGTATTTCCAGATTGTAGATAAATTGTAGGCAAATTGTAGTTTACTTGTAGTTTGTAGTTAATTTGTAGATAAATTATAGATAAAATGTAGATATTTTATAGATGCTATATATTTTTAATATTGTATTTTTTTTTCTTTGTGTTTGTTCAGAAAATGTAGGTGAGGGCTTCAACAGATCATATACATACTGTATTAGATGGTGTGAAGCGGTAGATTGTGTGTCTAGAAAATAAGAAATGTAGTTGTGGCCAATTTCAACTTGAAGAACTTCCATGTGTAAATTGTTTCCAGATTGTAGTTATAATGTAGGTTAAATGTAGTTAATTTGTAGTTTTTGTTTAATTTTGTAGACAAGTTGCAAATTAACCGTGGATAATACATTGTTACGATTAGAGTATTTATTTCTTATTTTATTGTGTAATTTATATTCAACTGATAGTTATATACAAATATTATATAGAACTTGGAGGTAAACATCTAAAAATTATGATAAAAAACTACAAAATTTATATACAATAACAACAAATGTAGCTTTTGAAGATTTTTTTTTGGAGTATTGATTTTTTTCATGATATGGGACTTAAAACAAAATATGAAACTTGAAATATGATTTTGTGAAATTAATTGAAGAAGAAAATTGAAGAATCGTGATTAAGTGAAGAAGAATGTACATGAGAGACGTGCATAAAGAGATTGTATGAGAAACGGGGAAAAACTAAAGGAAAAATGTAGGGTGGGGGATTAACTGTAGGTAAATCATGGGGGTGGGAGGAGAGAGGGGCGAGTAAACAAAATAAAGTGAAAATATGGTCCTAAAATTATGCCTACAATAAATAAAGCATTAATTATACCTTTAATTTAAATTATGATACATAAATTGAAAGTTGGTATACTTAAATGTAATAAACGCAAACCTTAAATATGTGAGGTAATAAGATTTGTTATATAGTATACATAGGTAAAAATCCATTTTCTTAATAGTGTATTTGAGTTCAAAATCTGGCCCAAACTTCAGCCAATTCCAAAGCCCATATTAATTCAGTAAAAAAGCCCCCCACCCCCATCCCCCTTTTAAACTTTTCCAAGAAGAAAACATTGATATAAACTCTTTCACAAGAAAGAATCTGAAACACAGTGGGGAAATAACCAAGAAATAGCAAAGAAAGGGTAGCCATGGATGCGGAAGAAGGAACACAACAACCCCAGCTAGTTCTTGCACACAAACTCTTCCTTTTGACACACCCAGATGTCAATGACTTGGATAAAGTTCGCCTCCGTGAAGAAGTTTTGGAATCTGTTGTTTCCAATGGTAAATCTGATTGATAATTTTTAGGAAAGCTCTAGACTTGTTTTGTTAAAGTTTAAATCTTTCTTTCATTTTGTGTGTTGTGTACTGATTTGTTTGTAAATGGGGTTTTGTAGATATGGTTCCGTTGTATGAAACCCTAGTTGCTAATGGGGTTTTGACTGTGGATCAGAATGTTCTTGATGCCATGCGTGCTAAAATTGCCGATGAACTCAAAAAACTCGATGAAAAGTAAGTCTTTTTTTCGTTATTTTTATCTGCATATAGTGTGATTGGATACACTGCTCTTCATTTTATATTTTCTTTCGGAGTTTAATATTTGCATAATGTTGACATGGGACTATTTGAGTGGAGTAACGTGGTCAGTGACGGTTTATATAGTTCCAGCTCGCTAGGTCTGAGGCGTAGCTGTTGTTAATGTTGTTTTTGATAGTCTTATTTTTGTTCCTTTTGCTTGATAGTTTCTGGGTTGAGTGTAGGGAAACTGCCACCCTTTAGAACATATTAGTAGTGAGAATACTAAATATAAGTTGGGCATTGGGATTTGAATGTGACCTCTTTGGATAAAGGTTAATTTGACCCAATATTTGATATACTGAAAGTAATACTTATATATTTAGGAACTGTATGGTACTATAAGTTGCAGGATCTTTCAAGTGGTAAGATGTGGGTTAGCCACACTTTATGAAACCCAACCTCTGACAAAAAACCTGTTATTTAAGTGGAGAAGGTTGGAGGGACAGGCTCATTATCTGCCAAGTTCGAACCATGCCCACTACCCCTGGGGATGTGTTGGTTATCCAGAAAAAAAGGTCACAGAATCTGTTGTCAAAACAATTACATGATCATTTTAAAGTGCAGGACAAAGATTACCTTTTGGAATTCATGAGATGCCAAATGGGAGAAACCAAGGAGTAAAGTAGTGTGATGTTAAGAGATTTGATTTTAAGTCCCTTCTTATGATGGGTTGATGGAGCTTGAGTTGCTATTGCAAGTCTAGTTTTGTTAGGAATAGGGATAAATTAGGTTATTTGGTTTTGGAGGAAGGAGGCTGTAAATTAAGGAAAAGAAATAGGTTAAATAGGTAGAGAGAGTGATTGCACCTGATATTCTAGTCTATTTCACTTGGACATCATATGGTCAGTGTTTTTAATAAGTTCAAATCGTATGTAGATGACATTCTCATCAAGAGAATGTAGTAGCCTTGTTGTTTAGAATTCCAAATAATTAGGGTATTGGATTTTAGAAACTTTGCAATATTGGTTTGCTGAAAAACCTGTAATCTAAAGATTTGGCTTTTGTATACACGATTGCAATTATAAAAAGAGACTGAATGACAACAGGCGGGGGTGCTGCTGGGAAGGAGATGCTCAGAATGGTATCAAATCTAAGTTTTATTAGAGGCAAGTAGTACTGGCTGGAGCACAGTCTGCACACTTCTATAGTCTAGTTTACTTTCTCAGTTTTTGGTAAGCCCTGCATTCGGGGCAAGAGCGTTTCAGAATTCACCACCTATATTCACCATACGGTATATCTGAAGAACATGTGAAGTATATTTTGGTGAAACAATGAGCAGTTTCTGCCCTCCTATATATTTTGCTTGGAGATGGGAAGTGCGCTTGCAATTGTATTCTTATGGATGTCAATAATCTTGATTACTGGTCACACGCTATGTACAGTTGGTATCTTGGTTTATCCTAATCTTATGTTTCTCATAATTTAGAGAAAGTAATGTCTTGCTAAGTGGATGCGCTTATCATTCTTAAAAAGGTCATAGTGCGGCATTGTATGGATGAATACTTGGTATATTGTTTTGAGCCAGATTGGGCATACCAGGTTGTGCTGTTTTTGTGTTTTATTATTCAAAGTCAGGGAAAGTGAGAGGAGGGTGTCGGGTTTCCTTGTTTTTTACATTAACCACACATCTAACTTGATACATTCATGAAGGATTGCTGATGCGGAAGAAAACTTGGGTGAAAGTGAAGTCCGAGAAGCTCATTTGGCAAAATCATTGTTCTACATTAGGATTGGTGATAAGGTAGTCTGTCTCTCTCGTCACCCTCAATAATTGCTCAGTTGTTATTTATCCACACTTCACACTGGGCAAATCTCAATCAATCTTTATCTTATTTAAAATCAGGAGAAAGCACTTGAACAACTCAAGGTGACTGAGGGCAAAACTGTTGCAGTTGGACAAAAGATGGACTTGGTGTTCTATACCTTGCAGATGGGATTCTTTGACTTGGATTTTGACCTCATTTCTAAAAGCATAGATAAGGCAAAGAAGTAAGTAGGAGGGTCTAACAAGCAGTTCTGATGTTATGAGACACGATGTTCTAAATGCCTTATCTTGTTATTAAGCTCACTCCCAATGTTTTGCTGACAGATTATTTGAAGAGGGGGGTGACTGGGAGAGAAAGAACAGGTTGAAGGTGTATGAAGGGTTGTTCTGCATGTCCACTCGTAACTTCAAGAAAGCAGCAGATCTTTTCCTCGATTCTATCTCAACTTTTACCACATATGAGATTTTTCCTTATGATACTTTCATATTTTATACCGTCCTTACAAGCATCATTACCTTGGATCGGGTTTCCTTGAAACAGAAGGTATTTAACTGTCACTCTTTAATATCCTTGTTTTGTAGGATGAGGGATTTGTGAACTTGAAATTTGTGTTCCCTGGAATGTCGTAGATGTTACTGTGGTGAATACTTGCAAATTCATTTTGGTATATGTTGCAGGTAGTGGATGCACCAGAGATCTTGACAGTTATAGGAAAGATCCCATATCTCTCTGAGTTCATGAACTCATTATATGAGTGTCAGTACAAGTCATTTTTCTCTGCATTTGGTAAGCTTTTCCATTGTTATTAATTTTCTCTTTTCATATGTTAAAGTGTGCGTTTGTAGTTTGTAAAGGTCCTTTTCTTTAAATTAATGTATATTATGCCCTATAAAACTTGATGGGGTTTTCTGGCAATTTTGACAGAATGTAGTGTTTGCAAAGTTTTGATTCTTGATAATCCTGTTTGAAAGTTTTGAGTGTCAGATGACCTTGATAGTGAAATAGGTTGAACTACTGTTATACAGTCTCCTAATGTTTTTTAAGATTCTTTTTAATATCTAGACGACTGATAAAAGCATGAAGGTATGGCTCTTTATTAGTCATGTGAGTGTTTTAAGCTCGAAAAGACGTAAAGATGTTCTTTCTGCCTCATATCAACACGAAAAAAAACGACTTTCTTTTTGGCACCTGGTTTACATCAGGATGAGAAGATTTTAGATGTATCCACTATCGAAACAAAATAATGCAATTATATCATGGAATGTATTTTTGACCTGAAATAGAGATTTGAATTGGCCTTTTAGACGTTCCTGAGCTTCTGAATATTTCTGGTAGCTCTAATCTATGAACTTTCCAGCAGAATCCTGGAATTTTTCAAATAGATTATAGTGTTTGTCAAAAAGCCTGCATAGTAGTATATCATTTTCATTAAGAGTTACTCCTAATACTTGTAAATTTAGTTCCCTTCAGAGCTCTAATACAAATTTGTAGGCCAATTGAATTCGTGTTAGTTTCTGAACTAATTGGCTTATTGGAGATGGACCAATTAGAGAATGGCTGACCCTTGCATAAAAGAAAGATAAGACTCCTGTTAATGTATATAGATAGGGTAGTTTAAAATGTGATATGTTAGTATTGAGTTACAGAGAGGTGACCATGCTATATCTATTATACACTTCGACTTATGATTCACCTTCTATGTTGATCGCTAGGGTCATGTGGGGCCTTGAATGATATAGCAGTTGCAAATGTTTGACTTTGACCTTAATGATGTTTTCAGCTGGCTTGACGGAGCATATTAAGTTGGACCGGTACTTGCAGCCACACTTCAGATATTTTATGAGGGAAGTCAGAATAGTTGTGTATTCCCAGTTTCTGGAGTCCTACAAGAGTGTTACAATTGAGGCCATGGCCAAGGCTTTTGGGGTGTCTGAGGATTTCATCGATTTGTAAGTCTTTATTCTTTAGCCGCGCACTGGACGCTGATGTGTAATGCTCTAAGTTGGAGTGAGGATTGTAACATCCATAATAATTGAGCATTTTCTTTTTCCATTCAGGGAACTATCTCGGTTCATTGCAGCAGGGAAGTTGCATTGCAAGATTGATAAAGTGGCTGGAGTGTTGGAAACCAATCGTCCTGATGCAAAGAATGCTCTTTACCAGGCAACTATCAAGCAAGGGGACTTCTTGTTGAATCGCATTCAAAAGCTTTCTCGTGTCATTGATCTCTGAATCAGTTAAACCATCAAGTTTGAAAATGTTTGGTGGCCTGTAATTGTTTTTTTCTTCAATCTCGCCTAGCACTAATCTGGATGTGATTTACCTTTTCATTCCGAGCTCTCGGACTACCATTTAGTAATTTTATGAAATCAAAGAGATTCTCTCTGTTGGGATACGCATATATTTTCAAAACATTCAGAGCATCTTCTAAAATCTTATTCCCTTTCAACTTTTTGTGCTATTGATGATGGATGTGATTGAGAGTTCTATTTAAGTGAAGTTAAAGAATTGGATTATCACATATCGTATGCTATATTATGTATATATATATATATATATATATATATATATATATATATATATATATATATATATATATATATATATACACACGTACTACTGCATCTGGATCTTTCACAAAGAAGGGAAACCTTCGAGCTCCGGAAAGTTGTCTTTGTGACTTACCGTTATGAGTTCGAGCTGTGAAATTAGCTACTGATGTTTGTATTAGGGTAGGTTGCCGATATCATACTCAAGGTGCGTATGACCTATCGTTATGGGTTCGAATTGTGGAATTAGCTGTCCTTTTCCGGATCTTGCGTGAAGGTGTGGTGCTTTGTGCACCATGTTGCTTTTTATCTGGATGATTCACAAATTATCCATCGAGTACATTGGTGGAAGGCAATACTGAAGCATTTCTCTCTCAATTCTCTCAACCTCAAGCCAGCAGCTAATTATTTTGCACTCGGTTAGACTTTTCACTGACTACTCTGATAAGTGGCACCGTTTATTGACCAAAAGTAAAACTATTAGGAACTCAAGGAAATGAGTTATCCCAATTGGTTTTTGGGAACAGAAAAGTGCCTGATATATTTCTTTTATTTTGTTTTATTGTTCAATCCTGTCCTCTGTTATACTTTCCGTCCAAGTTTATCCCTACCATCCAACAAAGTTTTATATTTGCCCCTATTTTAACGGTCGGGACACGTGACATATTCTAAATATGGAAAATGGCCTGATATATTTCTATACTTTATTTTATTGTTCAATCACATTCCTCGTTATACTTTCCGTCCGAGTTTACCCTTGCCGTCCATCAAAGTTCTATATTTGCCCCTATTTTAATGGCCGGGACACGTGGCATATTTTAGGAGAAAGAACCAGTACAAAAATAAAAAAACTCCAAATCGCCCTATAACCCATGATCTGCATGCTCGTTTTGCCTCTCTTAATTTTTTTTCTAACTTTTCTTAAATAAAAAGTTTTTAATCTGTGTAAGAGATTATATTAGTCTGACAAAGAGATAGGTTCAAAGATGAGGTTCAGGCGCCGGCGTGACTTCATGAATGGTCTTGAGTACTTGGGCATGTATGAAATCTTACTATATTTATTTTAGCCGTAGAAATTACTTCCCCAGCTTCATTGAACCGTTCGAAATTGTACCCAACCTCCTATCGTTGTTTTGGGATTGCCGGAGAAAAAATTCCATCAAGCCCTTCTGAAGTTTCAAATTTTCTGCCGCACCTATTTCAATTTTTTTAAATCAATGAGATTGAAAGAAAATACATATGCAAGGAATTGTGGGCGACTTTGAGCAGTTTTGTTTTCAAAAGTGGAGTTTCATTCAGTGATAATAATAGGAAGAAAACAATGTAACGGAGTGAGGAGTAAGAAAATAAAAGTAAGGAAAACAATGGTGGCAACAAGCAAAGAGATGACAGAACCTTGTGTCTTTGAACCTCATCTCTTTGTCAGACTAAGATAATCTCTTACAAGGATTAAATTTTTTTATTTAAGAGAAGTTTGGAAAAAAATTATGAGAGGAAGAACGAACATGCAGGTCATGGGTTCTAGGGCGGTTTGGAGTTTTTTTTTGTTTTTTTTACTGGTTCTTTCTCCCAAAATATGCCACGAGTCCCGACCGTTAAAATATGGGCAAATATAGAATTTTGATAGACGATAGGGGTAACTTGGAGGGAAAGTATAACGAGGAATATGATTGAACAATAAAATAAGATATATCAAGCCCTTTTTTCATATTCAGAATGTGCCACGTGTCCCGATCGTTAAAATATGAACAAATATAGAACTTTGATGGACGACAAGGGTAAATTTAGACGAAAAGTATAACGAGAAACAACATTGAACAATAAAACAATATAGAGGGATATATTAGGCCCTTTGACTTTTTGGGAAAGATGTCGTGAATAACTTACTATAGTATAGTTTTTTTTGATTGAAAGCTATATATCTAAGGTACAACCAAATTCTTCTTCTTTTCTTTTTTTAAACTTTTTTTTATTTGCGTTCATGACACTGAATGACTGAAATACTGTGAAAATAAGATGGGCTAGCCAGTTTTCGGACCGGTAATAAAAAAATAGTTAGTGTTTGCAAAGTCATTGAAAAATAGCCACTGTTTTGCTGAAATACGAAAAATTCCAGTATAATATGTAGAATTATGGAGCTCCTGTGTATAAACTTCCAGCATATTATGTTGTAAATCCAGCACACGGAAAGTTCCAGCATAATATGCGTGATTATGGAGCTCCTGTATATAAACTTCTAGCATATTATGTTGGAACTCCAGCACATGAAAAGTTTCAGCTAATATGCAGGATTATGAAGCTCCGGCGTATACACTTCCCCATATTATGTTGGAACTCCAGCATAAGCTCATATATAAAAAACTCGAACTCCAATATACTGGAGTATTTATGGATTTCTAAGGGTGTTTATTCAGATTTTATTTTTACATGAAAAAGTGGATGAATTTCGATTACTTTTGAATTGTGATTATTTTTCAATTACTAGTGGTAAATCCGGTTATTTTTTATTTTTAAGCCCTCTTTGGAAATTTAAGTAACATTCAATATCCATCAATTTCAAGAAAATCCCCAGTGCTGACTAGAATTCCAAGCAACCCTTTAAGAGAAATTAAATGGAAAGAGAATAAAGAAATACCAATATCTTCTCAGCCACAAGCAAAAGAATGAGTGAATGGCTATTAATGTCCTTTCAATTTTTTTGTACTATTGAGCCATGCAGGTTCTTTAAAGAAACTACAAAGAGTAAAATATGGTGTCTTTAATATTGGTTTATCTCATTGTAATAAAATTTACCAAAACCAATGTAAAGAATTATAGGAGCCATGAATGTTCAGTTTAACATGAAGGACTTTCAAGAAAAGCTATCTTCTTGTATCAGACCTTGGCAACGTTCTTTCCAATTTTGGGTTCGTGTTACAGATATCTATACTGGTTATAAGGTACTCTCTTCAATTTTTTAAGTGCCCTGAATGTACTTTGTTAGGAGAAGAAATAACCAATTTGCAGTGTGATATTTATCCAAATTTTGACTAGCTTAATTTTTAAAATTAGAAGAATTTAGGATAAATATCAAACAACAAAATGGTAAATCCTCTTAAACCATTTTATGCGACGACGTTTGACTAGGTACAAAGTTTAAAAAAGAAAGAAAGAATTTTGAAACTTGCGGTCTAAAACAACATTCGGGTGGCTATAAGTCGCCCCGTTAAGATTAAAATGAAAAGTTTAAATTTAATTTTTTTATAAATATAGAAACATACCATTCTTTTGGGGACAAACTAAAAAGAAAAATGTGCCTTAACAAAGGGAGTAATAAATAGTTACTCCCTCTGTTTCAATTTATGTGAACCTATTTCCTTTTTAGTCCGTGCCAAAAAGAATTACCTCTTTCCTTATTTGGAAATAATTTACCTTTATGCAATAATTTATAGCCACACAAAATAAAGTTGTCCCATTTTACACCACAAGATCAAAAGTCTCTTTTCTTAAACTCCGTGCTCAGTCAAATGAGTTCACATAAATTGAAACGGAGGGAGTACATTCTGGTTGAGCTAAATACTCTAATTTAGGTGTTAATTTGAGACTGAAGGAGGGGTGCTCTATTTTTTTTGGTTAGTTATTCTGTGCATTTTCTTTATATAGTTGAGAGTTATTTATTGGTTCATTGGGTTACTGAAGTAAATTAGGGGTTTTAATTGCTCTATATTAGGTGTTTCAATTGAGAGTTGGGTTTGAAAAAGATGTGCAAAAACAAGAAGCACTGTGGGAGAGGCAGCATGAGTTTGCAGCTGAGAAGATATATAATATGTGCTCTGACCTTGGTGGCTTCTTCCTAAAGGTATTCAATAATCTGTCTCTAAAATAGAATTTTCAATCTCGAGATATTATTGTTGTTTAGGGGTGGTAAACGGGCGGGTCAAAAACAGATAATGAGAAATACGGACAAATTTATCCGACTCGACCCATACTTAATACGGATAAAAAATGGGTTAACCGGCGGATAGCATAAATATACATATTATACACGACTTCTTGAACATGATCACTTTTGGGAGAATTCATAGTCACCCAAACTTGAGTAACCTCAAATCCATTTTCTAAATGGATATTTAGAAAATATGATTTTTTTCCCCATATTTGACCCGTTTTTAAAAGTTCAGTATCCAACCCATTTATTGATAGATAATATCGGTGGATAACTATTTTTTTAACCATTTTGCCGCCCACTACTGTTGTTATTAACTACTCCCACTGCCTCAATACTTCGACTGGCACGAAGTTTAAGAAACAAAGAAAAGCTTTTGAAACTTATGGTCTAAAACTATCCATAGATATTTTTGTGACTATAATTCATCTCATTAAGTGTAAAGAGAGAAGTTTAAAGTTAAATTATTTTTAAATATAATAATAAAGAATATTATTTCGAAACAGACTAAAAAACAAAGTATATCACATAAATTGGGATATAGGTAGTAGGAAAGAAAGAAACAAGAAAGTGAAAGATTGCTGCTTTCCACCTTTCTAAACAGTGGTTTGTTTCAATAAATCCGGTCAAGTTTACATGTGTAATGGACATTGGAATATATGCAGTAGACTGTGCTGCAGTATGTTAGTACAAAACTTATCGTAACGCTTTTGAGGTTGATGTATTGTGTTAAAAGTTGTTCTTCTAAGCCTCTAACAGATAGCAAATTGCCTCCATATACTCAATGAACAGAGGGTTTAAGTTTTTGCTCGATAGTTACAGTTCGTATTAAATACTTAGGATGTAGTTTTGAGAGTGAGATTTGATTAAGTGGACATGATGGTAATATTAGGTTGCTCAAATCATTGGGAAACCAGACTTGGCTCCAGCTGCATGGGTGAGAAGGTTAGTTACTCTGTGCGATCAAGCACCTGCTACGCCGTATAATATGGTCAGGATTGTGCTGGAGAAGGAATTGGATCGAAATGTTGATGAATTGTTTGAAAGATTTGATGTTGATCCTCTGGGTTCTGCTTCTATTGCACAGGTAATGAATTAAGTTTAATCTATTGCATTGCGTTAGTACATCATAGTGCAACTGATGGACATTTCTTTGACTGTTGACTAGGAAACTTTAAGTTGAAAATATTGACCTTGCAGCTAGAGTAAACATTTGGGTTTATTGAATTGTGCGACTGCCTTTTCTAAAAGCTTAAGTTGTTAGAGAGGAGATGCATTTATTCATTTATTTCAGGTCTGCAATCCAACCGACTCCTTTTCTTGGACCAAAATGTGGAAATTATTTTGTGCTAATAGGTGGCGGAACATATTAGGCACGTTAACAGGGCCCTATTTCAGTGGTTATGGCAAAAACGTCGCCAGTTACATCTTTAGCAAATAAGTGGAGGAAAATTATTTCTCTCAAATGGAGGGTAGTCACAGATTTATCTGGTTTTGATTGACCCTCTACAGATAGGCATGAGAAACGGCTTAAATGATTTTGTTCAATCTTAGCTGTTGTTTATATGTTCTCATGGATAACAAACTCCAGTATATTCCAAATTCTATGGTTTATGTAGGGCCTGAGCCTTATCTTAATAACACCAGTATCTTTAACCTAAGAACCAGTGTTATGCATCTCTTAAAAGGCCACATGATTTGAACCTGTATGACATTTCAAAGCCAAATAAAAGATTGTTTCTAAATGTCGTATCTTTGAGCTACATTCTAGTTATAAAGAAGAATTAACATTACTTTGCTCCTAAGTGGTCCAACTATTGTTTTCTGTACTTGGAATTAGGTTCACAGAGCGAGGCTCAAAGGTGATAAAAAAGATATTGTTGTCAAGGTAAGAGAATTTGACTCATAGCATTGCAGCTTCCTACGATTATAAGGTTCTAAAATTGTTGTCTTGGTCAAGGTGCAACACCCTGGGGTCCAGGAATTGATGATGACCGATATCCACAACTTGCAAGCTTTTGCACTATACTTACAGAAGATGGATATAAAATTTGATCTTTACTCTTTAACAAAGGAAATTGAGAAACAGGTGTGTAATATTCCTGTATATGTGACTTTTTTGTAACATCAGGCCCTAACTTTTCTGTAAAACAACTGAAAGTAGATGCAAGCATGTTTCCGGAGATGGGACTTCTTTTTAACATTAGTTACAAAATATTGGGTCAGACAAACTTGTCGGTACTGATGCCTGTTTAAAGAAAATGGGAACGTTGAGGTTTCTGTTTCTTACTTCTCATCATCTGTACTACATTATTATCAGATTTAAGGCCTTTAGATTTCTTTGAGCTTTGTTCTCTACATTTTATTGTGGAAATGATGATTTTTAATGCTTATATGTAAGTTGATTGGCATTATGAGTCGATGATCAGAGTTGTTGTTGATTTAACAACAACAATGACAATAATACCAGTAGTAGTTAGTATATATCTGATTTCGTAATTGAATTATCTCCTGTGTGCAGTTATGTGTGCAGTTAAGTAGGCTAAAAGTGCAATATTTCTTCTTCTAGAGGTAATTACATACCTGATCCAAAGGCGGTTCTATTTTTGATCTGATAGCTTCCTGACGAGCTCATAGGCTGTTTGATTTCTTCTGCCTCCTAATTTCTCATAGTTCAAGTTTCTTCTGTTTATCCTGTTGTTTCAATAAAACTGATTTCACTTCTTCCATCTAAGATTGGGTGTGAATTCAACTTTTTGAGAGAAGCTGACGCAATGGATAGAATTCGGCATTTTCTCTACGAAAATAACAAAAAGTCCCCAGTTATTGTTCCCCGGGTGCTTCGAGATATTGTCACAAGGTGAACTGCTCCTGAATATTTGACCAGTTGATATTTTCATATTCAAATGTTTGTAGATTTTGATATTCAGTGGACATTTGAGATGTCTTTCTGTTATAAGGTGGATCAAGAGATTGTTGAAAACTAAATTCTCACATCTTGTTTGCTTTCATCATTCCAACTACTAATAGACGTAAGTTAGGTTCATTTACTTTCAACCTCGGTTTGTCTGTATTCTCTGTTCGATTTATGAACTTTATATTAACAACGTAACTTCTTTTCATTTACCTTCATAATCCTTTTTTTTTTTGTCTGAATTTTGTAATAGGAGGGTCCTAATGATGGAATATATTGATGGAACCCCGATCCTAAAGCTAGGAGATGAAATGGCGAAGAGAGGCATAAGTCCAGATGGTAAAGTTGCAGCAATGGCAAAGCAGTAAGAAACTAGATTTCTCAGAATGAAGTTAGATTTCACGTCATATTCGGTATACTGCAATACTCCCTCCAGTCCAAAATAAGTGATTTTTTGGATGTTTTCACACATATTAAGAAAGTCACCTTTTAGCATTAATTAGCAATAGAATTGACCATTTTAACCTTACTATCTCACATAAACACTCCTAACACATATTCCAACACTATTTACTCCAAGGACAATGTAGGAAAAACATCATTAAGTCATTCTTGAAATCCGAAAAAATCACTTATTTTGGACCACAAAAAAAAGGCCAAAAAATCACTTATTTTGGACCGGAGGGAGTATTATGGTTCCCCCACTGCTGTACTGATCACTCCACATCGTTTCTTTTCTCAATTTATTTTGGTCACCATCTCTTTCGATATATTTGTTATCTCTGCAAGACTAAACTTAACACAAAATAGCTGGTTTCTGAATTATTCCTGAACTAACAAACTTTATGGTGATTGTGACACTTGTTCTAGGTTATTACGCCACTTATCTCCATGAAAGATTCTCATTGTACACCTACCTATTTATGAGATTCTTCAAAATCACTTATGTATTCCATACTCATTGTACACCAACTTATGAGATTCTTCAAAATCTACCTATTTATTTAAGAACATAAAGTATATTCTCAAAAGCTACATAGCTTGAGATATTTGCCGTACTAAAACGTTCCACCACACAATCTTCACTTTGAACTTCTCAGCTCTTTGCATGTTAACTGTTGCAAAGAGCTCCCTTTTTTCAGTAATTCATCATTAATTAAATTAACGCAGAACTCTGTTATTCCTTCTCAAATATTTCCTAAAATAGAGAAGTCATTATTCTCTTAATATGACTCTTTCAGTCAATTTATTTTCCCAAACTATCATTACTATTTACAAAGTCAGTAGTTTCCAAGTGTTCCTAGTCTCTTTTCAACGTCATTCAGCTTCTCTTATTTGGTTAATTCTGCATGCAGGAACATTCTTAAAAGTTTGTCCCTGGCTTATGGACAGATGATACTCAGGAGCGGATTCTTTCATGCAGATCCACACCCTGGAAATATTATAATCTGTAGAGGTGCTGAGGCAAGTATGCGTCTTCTCTTTTTCTTCTTCCGCATTCAGTTCTCGATGATCATATAAAATTTGATCTTGTTCAGAGTGCTGACAAGGATCATGCCATTTTTTTCTTAATTATTAAGGTTGCATTGCTGGATTATGGACAAGTTAAGGATCTTCCAGAAAATCTCAGGCTTGGATATGCTAATCTCGTTCTTGCTATTGCGGATGGCGATGCTACGAGGGCCAAAGAGAGCTTTAAGTGAGGAATTTACCTACGAATCTCCTGTTATATGTTCAAAATTGATTTTCTTTCTGTTGAAACGAAATTGTGCAAAATACTAAGGGAAGAACTCAAAGCCTCTGAATTAAAACCATTCTTCCAACAGAGAAAGTAACTACAATAAATAGACAAGAAAATAGCAGTTTAAGTTCTAGCTAGTCACATGGAAATAAGTTAATCGTGGCAATTAAAAACTATTTTTACCCTTCAAAATTTACTACCCATGACTTGTAATTAAAATATCTTCTTTCAGTTTTGAAAAAGAAAATAGGATAAATATTAAGTGGGAGGATGAATCAATGTCATTGAAAAGTGAAAATTGCTCATCGATCGGCGGGAAAGATTGTTAATGTAAAACACTCATTTTCATGTGGAAAAGAAAGCAGAATTAGCTTTGTATTCAAGTGTGAGGAATGGAAAATGGAGTTGATTTCTTGTTTCTCTAGGATTAATTAGAGTTGTTGTAAAAATTACATTATCATACATACTGATATGTTCCAAGTCTTTGAACACCTCTCACTTTGAATGAAAGGGAGCTTGGCATAAACACCCTGAGCAATTGTGAGGATGAGCAGAAAGAAATGCTTAAATTGGCGCAAGGGATGTTTGATACAAAATTACCACCTGGTGTAAAGACCCTGCAACCTTTCTCGGAAGAATCTTCGGTCAAAAAAATTGCAGTTGAGGTATGTGGTACCTGTACTTTGAACCTCTGGCGTTTACAGTTCCCGACTTTAATCATTTTTAGCAAGGATCACATATACTATAGTCAAGAATCCATGAACCTTGCCACATGATACTACCTGTCTACATTAGGTCCACCAGTTTGATTAGTCATAGATATTGAAGACATGAGTTGACACAGCTCTATTTTGATAACCTCTCGCTAAATGTTGTAATGAGATGTGAAATAAAAAATGCAGTCTCATTACCTTCTCAAGTTCTTTTTGTTACTTAGTAAAGTAATGACGCATTGTACAACGCTATCTGCATGTCCTTCACCTGCCTTTCTTATTTACTGATTAATTACCTATCACGTGTAAGGTTAATTGCGCACCAGGATCAAAGTCTAAAAATCAATTCTATTTGATGTTAGGCTTTTCCAGAAGAACTTTTCTCTGTTCTTCGAACGCTGCAATTACTGAGAGGGCTTAGTGTTGGTCTGGGAATAAGTCATTCATGTGCTGAACAGTGGAGGCCTATCGCTGAGGAAGCTTTGTATAATGCTGGCAGATTGACAGGTTAGTCCACAATGCAACGTCTCATTAATTAAGTCAATCCATATCTTGGCAAGATAATATGCAGTCTTTATGTTTGTACCACTTTATTGTTGTTGTTGTTGTTGTAATTTTATATTTTTTGTTGGTTGGCAAAGGAGTTTGTAGTGATACATGGATGAGTATTTGCGTGCTATAATCACTACGGTTACTAAATGAAGTCTTGTTTGGTATACTCATTTGCAGCGATACAGCTCTAACGATGAATCACGTCGTTATACATCTTATTTTGTTTCAGCTAAAGATATGAAGCGATCACGTGGACATAAAACTAGAAGAAAGCTTGGAAAATAACATTTAGCTATGGAGAGGAGCAAGTATGAATCAGATTGGAGATGGTCATGTTGCTAATGTTTTGGAGATTTTCATATCAATTCATTTGCATTTGTAGCAAAGGTTTTCAAGGACAAAGTGCAATTGATTTCATAAAACACTTCATATCTTTTACTTTTTTCTTCCAGCGGCCTTAGAAAAAAATCTGCACAACATATCCTGTAATCAATTGATAATTGCCAAAACAGGTAAAAGAGAGGTGTTTTGATTGGTCTTGACACACATCAAAACATGTCATTACTTTCATTTTCTTACCATAAAGTCTTTTTAATTATTTTTTAATAATAGTGGTAACCGGACTAGCTTTCACGCACCTTGACAATTTCATTGGAAACTCTATCCACCAACACTAAGAGCCCCGTCAAAATCTACTTAGTACTTTTGAAAAATAATAATTTGTGTGTGGTCGGTCCATTTAAGAAGTACTTTTTACAATATTTTGATAAACAAATTGTGTTTGACCAATCTTTATAAAAAGTACTTTTGAATGTCAAATTACCAAAAAGGATAGTACCAAGCTTTTATAATTATTTTAAAAAGGAAAATAAATTTTAAATATTTATTATAATTAGAGACTGTTATTATTTTTTATTTTATTTAATTAAATATAAACATAAAGTAAACATACATACTAAATATTTTAAATCATTGTAATATATATAGTTATACCAAAAGCAATAATATTATCTAGTATAATTACTTGTTATTTACACCATGAAATAATAAGCAAAGTACTCACACATGATAATATTTCTTAACAATTTCATCTCTAATTCTATCATGCAACACTTCCATAATAGTAGAAGACTTGTCTTGCATTTCTAAAGGAATACGAGAAGACTCATCTCCTTCCTCAATCTTTGCAGTAATGTCTCTTCATTAGCATAATAGTTGAATTCCTTATCAGTAGAAGAACGTTGTTGTATGAAATTATGTATAGCCATGGTAGTTGTAACAAGATGAATTTGAGTGTCAAACTTGAAAGATGTCATTGCGCGTAAAACAGAAAACCTATTTTTCCAGACCCCAAATTGTTCTTTCAATTGTACATCGAAGACTGGAGTGAAAAAATATTGAGATGCTTCATTTGGATTTCTAAAACCATGGTTGCGCTTGAAATTTGGGAGATGATATAACTCACCCTTATACGGTCCTAAATAAACCATTGTTGTTGGATAACCTGAATTAACTAAATAGTATTTACCTACACCAAGTAAAAAAAAGTTAATTAAGACGAACAAAAATAAAATCTACAATTAAAATAACACAAGGTATAATATTAGTGTTTCTTACTCGATGGAGGATGAGGAAAGTTAAGGTTTTACATTCTAAGTGCCTAATCAAATATTCTGGCATCATGTGCACTACCTTCTCACCCAGGCCATACAAATGTGAAGCACATGTCCCAATCACATACATCCATTATGTTTTGTGAAGTGAACATTTTTCTACCAATGTATTTGATTTGTTCCTTAGAGACTAGAGCGAACAATACAAGGCATGTGTGTGCCATCTATAGCTCCTAAGCAATTTTTAAAATATGGCCAATACCTGTCATCTTCTCTTATTTTATGACTAATATAAGAAAAGATTGGATCTTTTGGCTTAATAATATTCATAGCCAATTTCAAACAAACTATCAAAACATGATGAAAATGTGTGCTAATAGTCTCTCCAGAGTGTTGAAATCGTTACTGAATCATTCGATTTCCTACACCATGTCCGATCACTAGTAAAAATATAGCAACCATCTCCTCTATGGTCATTTTTCTTGTTGCTTTCAAATCATATTGTTCATTTAGTGTTTTGCATAAGTCAAGAAATATATGTTTTTTCCATCCTAAACATATCATAACATCTCTTATCATGCCCTTCAAGTATCTCCTTGATGAAATAAAATCCTGTATGAAGAAAAGTTTTGCATGGAGTTTTAGACAAACTTTTAAATAATATTTTGATGCGAGAGCTACACTATAATTTACCAAAGCAAGTACATCATCGTCGTCTACTTCATTTATAAGAATTTTGTCAACACGCTCATCGTTATCTACTTTGAATGACATATCTATAAGAAAAAGAATAAATAAAATTTCTTGAGTAACAATCTATATACTTATTATAAAAAAAATTAAATTCAAAAATCACCTAAGTACAACGACATAAAATACCAATATTCCAAAATAAATCTTAGTAACTTGAATAAAAGACAAATATAGATTCTAATAACCATAAAGCATAACTTGAAAGAGAAAGATACAAAAATAAGAGGATCAAGGGAATTCTTTTTAACTATTAATCACTCACATTATTAGAATCGATGTTATCATTGGTACATGCAAGCACGTTAAAAAAGAATAAAAATAAAAGTACATACTAGATATTGCATTTAATAAATTGGTACACTACAAAAAAAAAATATACTTTATGAAAAAAGTACTTGTACCAGTTGTTAGTTTATTATTTTAAAGAGGAATATGAAACAAAGAAGAAGAATCTGCACAAGAAAAAAGGAGAAGAAGTCTATTTATAGTAATAGATAGGACTTTTTATTTTGCATAAAGTATTCATGGAGATGAATCTATTAAAGTTACTAAGAGAATTCTAGGAGATTCATTAATTTAGAGAAATAAAAAAATAAGATTTGTCAAAGAAAATATCAAAAACTAGAAACGTCAAAAAAGAATTTGAAAAGTTACAAGACGATTCATGTATTTGAATTTTAAAAAAATGGTAGAAATAAAAAAATAAAAAAGAAAAAAGAAAAAAGAAAAAAAGAATTGTTCAAGCGAAAAAAGTAAAAATGTTATAAATAGAATTCTATTTCTAGTGAATGTCCATATTTAGAGAGATTCTAGGGTTTATTACTTGGTGGCTAAGTCAAACTCTACCTATAAATAGAGGGTTCTACTCCATTGTAATTCATCCCAAAAATTCAACAAGAATTCCCTCTCTCTCTTTTTCTGCAATATTGTTCTTCTTCTTTTAATATTTCATAACACGTTATCAGCACGAGACTCTAACCAATTGAGTAGAAACTTTGGGATTGAGCATAATGATTGTCAATTGTTTCATGAATTTCCTTCATGATTAAAATTCTGGATTTAAGGTAAGTATTTTACTTTTCTATTTCAAATTCTTGAAATTCTATAATTTGATTTTATATACAAGCAAAGACAACAAAGTTTGATTATAACTCTAATGGAGTTTTTAAGAAATTACACCCACATGAAGTGGTAAAATTTCTATGTCTTGCCATGATCAAAGTCAAGTATGATCATGCGCACAAGATGTGAAAATCCGTCCCATTGAATTTTCTCCATTCTCATTCCCTTAAGAGAATGTGATAGCAATATATGATAAAGTCTGAAAGAAGACAAAAACTATTACCGTGAAGGTATCAATGGATGTGGACGTGGCAACAGACAAAATTATAATCGTCATCATTTGTGGTAATGAGAACAATAAGGATTCTCAAAATAATCCCACACTTTGTGAAAATATTTGTCATCGATTTGACATGAGATTTTATAAAGCACATACATATGACTATGGTCCATTCATGATGTGAATGAGAAAATATCCGATTTGTGAATATATATTCGTTTTTAGAAGAATACAAATGTGCTTGTGGTAGTGATTACACCACACTCACCTCTAAAAGGAGGTTTGAGATGATATAAGAAAATAATATCATTATTATGGCATGAATGGTCATTGGTCACGTACCTATTGTACGCCAAAATATTTTGGCAATGTGATTATTAAAGGAAAACAATAATGCAAGAAACATATCTTTTATATAATTTTGGCCATGACCATAATGGTATAAGTTTCTCTTTAAAAGAGATATTCACCATATAGGTGTTGATGATTATGTGGTACTACCAATTAATTGAGAGCCATGGATGAGCCAATTATCACTATTTTGGAGAAACACAATTGATTACCAACAAGGTATTGTGTTGTAGTAAGTCTCAAAGAAACATATTCAGTTTTCAAAGTATTCGCGAAAGCGGTTGATTATATTGAGACTATAAGTAAAGGAAAGATTTAATATCTTCTATTACTACAACTTGTAGCGGGATAATATGTATGTAAAAAGCTACCCGCTTTGTCTCCAATTTGTACTACATAAACAAAAGAATACCACAATGAAGTAAATATTTTATTGATATAAAACCCATATCATAATAAACTTGGAGTTTATTCATAATTGCACACATCATAGTGTAAATCTGAAATTTATCAATATTGATAATTTATTCAGTTGGCATAATTGATTTACTCATATCAATTTAAATATGATATGAAAAAATAAAGAGAATTCACATGGGTAAACATTAAAGAACTAGAAAGTTCTTTACGAATTCTTTTATGTGCCTGTTCTCATTAATTAATATACCAATAAAAGTGGGATTGAATCCCACGAATGCTGGAAATATCAAAGGTGAATATGAGCCCATTCACCAGCCATGTATACCACATAAGATGCATCTACGAGATGGTTACATGTTCAATTATTATTAACCCGCAACCTGACCGGTGTGTGCGAGGTAACTTGCTCAATAATTTAATTTAGAGCATATTCTAGATTTTCTATTCAAGAAGTTCATCTTGATAAGTTGGTTTACATCACAGCTAGCTGGTTTAGCAAAATAATTTATTAAGTGCCTCCACTTAATAGCTAAACTATTGCTTATGAGAACAAAGTTTATATATATTAGTTTGATATATGTTATATACGAAAGTATATTATTTTCTCCCCTCACAAGTGGTTCAGGGTCAGGAACGAAATAATTCCATCTTATTATTATTGATGTGCGGTGTATATTTTGATTAGCACCATAATATACAATGATGGGTTCTCAAAGTTGAGGAAACAAGTTAGTTTTTCTAACATGAGAGGGAGACAAGATACAACAGTTGAGAAAGTTACATGGAATAAATTATCATTATACATCGTGATCCTCGAATAAAATAATATGAGCTTGAAGTTCATACAAGGATAATTCATGTGCAATTTATTGCAAAGCATGCCAGACGCATTTGCTGACCCAAATAAAGTAACTATATTCTCATTGCAAATGCTCATATTAAGTCCTAGACGGACAAAGTCTATGGTTAGCTTAAAGCGTATAGACAATCGGTTTCAAATAAACTTCTTGATAAAGAAGGTGAGCAAATGATCAAAATGATCATAATAATGGAGGCAAGTGATCTAGAAGATCACATGACATAACACTCCATAATATCTCATGAGAGATTCAGGTACCTGAATATATGAATGAAGAGATCTCTATGTTATGTCATTATGAAAATACACTGAAACTGATATAAAATCTTTGTCGGCGTCAACCTTCAAGAAGCTAGTGCACAAGATTGGGATGCGGAGGCTTAAGGATGTGAATTGATGCTCTCATCAAGGGGAGTTAATGCGCGTTGTACTCTTTTTCCCTTACAAGGTTTTGTCCCACTAGGTTTTCCTTGCGAGGTTTTTAACGAGGCAACCAAAAGGCGTATTATTAGATATGTGTACTCTTTTTCCTTTTCTAGAATTTTTTTCCCACTGGGTTTTATTTTAGTTAAGGTTTTAACGAGGCACATTACCCGTTGAATAGACATTCAAGGGGGAGTGTTATAAGTAGAATTCTATTTCTGGTGAATGTCCATATTTAGAGAGATTCTAGGGTTTATTACTTGGTGGCTAAGTCAAACTCTACCTATAAATAGAGGGTTCTATTCCATTGTAATTCATCCCAAAAATTCAATAAGAATTCCCTCTCTCTCTCTTTTTCTACAATATTGTTCTTCTTCTTTTATTATTTCATAACAAAAAAAAAAAAATTGAAAAGTTTATATGATTCATGTATACGATGGTGGTATATTTATAAAGATCGGAAAAGGGTCAAATATGTCCCTATACTATTGAAAAATATCTAATATTGCGCTCCGTTATACTATTAGTCCAAATATACCTGTAACGTCATACTATCAATCCAAATATATCCCTCACATCATAAATTGGTACAAACCTACCCTTCCTCCGTTAACTGCATCTTTATGGCAACATTTCATTGCCACCTCGTCATTATACTCCCATTTTTATCCCTTCCCACAACCTTTATATCCCGTTAATTTCAAGAAAAATTACAGATCATAGATATACAAACAAACTATATCAAAAAAAATGCTAACAACTAAAAATAATATGAAAAAATATGAACCGAAAAAATTCAGATTTTGCTATTCAGAATTCATGCTTATACGAACGAAAAATTATTTTGTTTTATATAAAGAACTAAGCAAAGATACTGGTAACCTAGTTTAAGGTTTTAAAATTGACCATGGTGAGAAAGAAAAACAACCTAGACACGAGAGTTAATTTTTATTGTTTCTTTCTCTTCAACCACATTTCTGGAAGGCTACAATTTTTTATTTCTTCACGTTTTATGCTAAAATGAAAGTGCTACTTAATTTTCCCTAAATATGTCTTACTAATTCAGCGACAACACAAGAAAATACAAAATAAAACACAAAATTGTAAGGTCAAGTGAAAGATACGTACAATTCCAGGATCGGCCCGAGAAGCAGCATGTATTTTGAAAAGCAAGAGGAAGTAGAGATAGTGAAGTCTTCAAAATAATGATAGCACTTCAAAGTAATTGAACTTGGTAGCTGCAAATAGGGTGAAATGGTGAGGTAGCAATAAAATGTGTTCATAGGGGAGGCAATTAACGGAGGAATGATGGGTTTGTACCACTTTCATAATGTCAGAGATATATTTGGACCGATTGTATAACGTTAGGGGTATATTTAGACTGATAACAGATGATAATATTAAACCTTTTTCAATAGTATAAGGCTATATTTGACCCTTTTTCGTATAAAGAAAGTGTCAAGGATAATTTGAAAAATAAAAATTTATGGTGAGGATAATTTTGTCTTGAATAAATTAATTTTTTGCTTATGCTTCTTTGAAGAAGCTAGAATTTCTGCTTCTCTCCAAAAGCAGAAATACTGCTTCTTCTGTGGCCAAAAGTACTTTTTTATTTTGGCCAATCATATTAAATTTTTCGAAAAGTACTTTTTTGACAAAAAAAATACTTTTGGCCTCCGAGAAGCTTGGCCAAACATGCTCTAAGCACTTTAAGTTTGACAATTTTTTTTTACTATTTTATCCTTTAAATATTCTTTTAGAACAAAACTCCTACATCGATACTCAAGTATTCAACCTAAACTTCCTCCCTCCCTGTCACGACCCCAAACTCGGTCGTGATGGCGCCCAACCCAACAGTTAGGCAAGCCCGACCAAATACACTCTCAACCCGAGCTTCGGGCTCAAAATCATTTATTTTTAAGTCATTAACAATGAAGAAAATCAAAATAAGATGATAGCTATAACAATATCCCGAAATCTCACGAAAACTACGTAACTTCCCAAAGATCTGGGGTCACGAGCCAAGAGCTTCTATCAGAATATCAGTCAATATTGTAAATAACTTTACAAGTCTGAGAGTACACGAAATAAACAAAAAAAACTAACAGAGTAACAAGGGGAAATGTCGGGTCCTGCGGACGCCAAACAACTACCTCTATGATCCCAACTGGCTCTAGACCAGCACCAAACTCATCTAAGCCTCCAAGTACCTGAATCTGCACACATGGTGCAGGGAGTCGAATGAGTACTTACAACTCAGCGGTAATAAAAGTAAATAATGCTGAGGAAAAGAAAATCGCACAAAGCACTATCTCATGCTATAAAATACAGAATTATCCATGGTATTCCTTTTTAACATATATGAGTAGATTTTTGAAATCTCTTTTTTTAACATCTCTTTCTTTCATAATTAACAGTTCAATACCTGAGTACAACCTCAAACAGTGCAAATCTGCACTCAAATCAGCCCCTTGGGCTCAGCACTCCTTAACAATTTCCACCAGGGTATCTGGTCAATAAGGCAAATAATGCATGTATGCCAGTAATGTATGACTGCTAAATGTCAAGCCATGTAGTACAAGTAAAGACCAATGTATGTATGCAATGCAATGCACATGACACTGTGGCGTACAACCCGATCCATGCAAAGGTGCCCGCGCTCACTGTGGGGGTTCAGACTCCGGAGGGGCTCCTACAACCCAAGCGCAATATCAATATCACTCATGTTGCGGCATGCAGCCCGATCCATGCATAGTCATGAATGCATATAAGCCCCTTGGGCAATAGTATCATAATAACTCACAACCTCGTTTAAGTTTTCAAATCTTATAAAAATGCTCAGTAGCAAAATACCATTTTAAAACCTTAGACTTAGATGAAAATATGCATAGTATTGCCAAGACAGTGATACCAATCCATGAAGGATTCAAATATTCAGCAGCCCAAAACATGATAATCAGTCCAGTTCATGATAATTAATATCTTTATTAGGGTGTCGATTCAATTTCAAGCAATTTTTATTAAACGATACGGAACAAGTCACAATCCCCAATGGTGCTCTACCCCACGCCCGTTATCCGGGGTGCACGTTACCTCAATACAACACTATGATGTGCACGTTCGGTGTTTACAAACCCTAAGGACATCATTTATAAGTATTACCCACCTCGATTCGGCGAAAACTCTAGCATGCGACGCCTCTGCTCCTCAAACCGGCCTCCACGTGTGTCGAAACTAGCCAAAATTAGTACAAATATATCAAAATAGACCAATGGAACAACACCCAACCGAAAACAATCGAAATCTTCGAAAAATCTCAAAACTAGCAAAATCCGAGCTTGTCACACCTCCTTTTGGCGCGCCCGCTACCCGGGGGTAGGAGCGCAAAGGAGTTTTTCCAATTTAAGTGACAATGTTCGAAACGGGATTATTTTATTTATTTTTTAGAGTCGCCACTTGGAATAAATTATGGTGTCCCAAGTCACCGATTTATTTAAATCCCGAATCGAGGAAATTTTTTGACTTTCCAAATGAAGTCTGCGAACCAGAAATTCTAAGTAAGGAATTCTGTTGACCCGAGGGAAGGTGTTAGGCACCCCGGATCCCGTGGTTCTAGCACGGTCGCTTCAATTATTATAAATGGCTAAAAATACCTGATTTTATACATGTTTATAAATTATATGCTCCAATTAAACCTTTTAAACCGCTATATTAATTTGAAACCATGCCAAAAGAAAGACTAATTACAACATAGACTCGGACTTTTGACAGATAGGTGAATATATAAAAAAAAGTATCCGGATTATTTATTTGAAACTATGCCGATTAAAAAACCATTGTAAAACTAACCCAAAAAAAAAATCAATTTACTTAACAGTATATCCCTTAAAATTATTTCCAATTAAAGAATCATACCAAATGATATATTATTTCCTAGCTTTTTGATTTATGGCCGGAGATTAAATGACAAGATATAAGCTAACGGAAAATTGATCAAAATATGCGAAATAGAAATAATTCACCTTGATCCAATTATAAAAAATAAGATTGTTTACTATCCTTAATCCGATGTTAATTAGCGAAAGCAAGACTATGCGATTAAAATCGATCTAACATTGGCATCTAAAACCCGGGCTAACTTATCTTGTCTACTTGAGTACAAATAGATTTCAAAGGAAAATCAAGTGAAGAAATTCAAAAATGATTCAAAATACCTTGCATTAATAATTAACATCAACCAAATTAATACCTTAAACATGCTTAAATTACTTGACTTTAACAAATTACCGATTTAACATCTCAATCCGTATTGGCTAGTTTTACTTGCATGGATCTAAATATATGCTAACAAAAATAGAAACTAGTTAAACATAACGAAAACTAAACGATAGTCTAAAAATAAATCAAGATTACAATACAAGCCTAACGGATTTTATTTCGAATTATTCATAACGAAAGTAAGAACTAAATAGATATACATAACGGTGCGTGCTTTTAAACCCTTAATGCCTAACAGTACAATCCTCAACATAACTAACACCCCCCAATTTAATGGATATCTAACAAAATTATTCATATGATGGCTTCGCGGCGATATTCAAAACATTCTTTCCTTTCGTTTTCAGTAAAAGAATAGACAGCCCATAGATGTGTACCTGGAATTTCAAGCAAGAAAAATGGAAGAGAAAATCAGTAGGCAGCTCCAAACAGAACAAACAGCAACAGGAACAGTAGCTAGCACAGGTTCAGGAATCCAAGAGTAGTAAACTAGAGATCAACAACAAAGCCAAAGGTGATTTGAAACCAAAACAGAGAATCCAGCAAAACAAGAAAAGGCTAAACAGAACAAACTTAGTGAAGAAAAACTGGGGTTGTTTGTGAACGGAAACAACAAAAGGTTTGATTCAAAGTATTTGTCAAATCTGCTTTACTTTCTCTGTGTTTCTATTTTTTCCAATGAATGTATCTCTCTGTCTGTGTGTGTTCACTGTGTGTGTTTTCAGAGAGTATATCACTGTTGTTTACTATCAGAGAGTATTATGAGAGAGTATATCCTGTTGTTTACTATCAGAGAGTATATCACTGTCTGTTTACTATCAGAGAGTATTATCAGAGAGTATATCACTGTCTGTTTGTGTGTCCTCACTGTTTTCCAGGGAGTTCTCTTTTATAACCTACAGATCCCAACCAACACCCCTTCCTTTTTCAGTTTCAGATCTGTCCAACCTATATTCTTTTACCTTTTCTTCACTTTTCAGTTGTATAAGTATGGCTTTTTTAATTAAAAACTCTAAAATGCAGAAATTAATGGCCTAACCTGCTGTCCAGCAGGTTCCATTAGTCATTCCATGTGCATTGCACTCTTTGAAACTTGGTTGTTAGTTTCAATTCTGAAACTTATCAGAATTACAGCTAATTTCTCCTTAAAATCCTATTAGAGTTACAGCTATATCTTCCTTAAAGTCCCATTGGAAATACAACTATATCCAATCCATACTTCCTAAGCTTAATCAACAGAATCATACGACTAACAGAACAGTTCGATTCAAAGCAAAACAAAGCAATGTCTGAGGTTTCACACAACCACTTCTACGAGATTAGACAAGCATTCAACATAAACACAACATGTATCATTTGATAGCAAATAAAACTGATAAAACAGTGATTCCAAGGCCTAAACGGGCAAATTCCAATTCACTGCCCCATTGTTGTAAACACATTCTCATACAAGTAATTAAGGATACTTCAAAAACAATGAAATATCAGCTATAACAGACAAACAATAGCTGGCTCAAACAATAAACAGAGAAGACTCAATTCAAGCAAAAACCAATACTGGCCGAGAGTTTTTAACACAACAAATTCGCGAATTCAAGCGACGACATTCGTTAAGTCGAATCATAACATATATGATTGATAACAAATCAATCGCGAAGGCAGTGATTTCAAAAACTCTCGGCCAAAGCAGTCAAAAAATGAAGAATTAGACATTCGACGAATTTATCGAATCGAATTCCTATTTTATAGCAACATCATTCATAGCAATCAATCAGAAACAACAAATCGACCAAATAAAACGGTCCCAAATAGATGAAGAAAACAGAAAATTGGTGAAATATCCGAAGAAAAATCAACAACAAATGAAACTACAAAAACAATTAAACTAAATTGACTAGTATAAGTAAATAAAAACAGAAAAAGAAAAAAAAATACCTTGAAACAGAAAAATGGAGAAACTCGGCGGCTTTGAGGCTTTGGCATTCGGGGTCGAAAAGACTTTAATTGAAATGTTTTTTAAGTAAAAACAATCCAATTAAGGTCTATTAGACCCCAATTCCTTTTGAATTCAAACGAAAATCCCTAATTCGGATTCTAGGGTTCTTGAAATCTTGATTTGGGGTTCTTTGGTTTGGAGAACGATTCTGGCGAGGGTCGCTGATTTTGCGCCTGTCGGCGTTGGTTGTCGAAGAAAAAGAAGGGACGGGCAGGGGAGGTTGGCGGTTCGATGGTGGCTGGTGGTCGTTGCGGTGGTGCGAAGGGAGCTGTGGTCGTTGCGACGGGGTAATGAAGGTTGGAGAGGATGGACGATGGGGCTGGAGGTAGTGGCTGGCGGGCGGCAGTTGCTCGACGACGGCTATGGGATGATGGTGGTCGGTTGGACGCCGCCGGCTGTAGGAGAAGAAGGAGAAAGGGCTAGGGTTTTAATTTTTGTTCTCTTGGGTATTCAAGAACAGAATGAGCAAAAATGAAATGGGGGGGGGGGTCATTTGGTTATTGGGCTTGGGTCAGGTCAAGGGTGTTGGGCGGGTTTGGATTGGGTTTGGGTTAATTTGGAGAGGTCTTTGGGTAATAAACATGTGGTCCAGGTGTTTTAAATAAAGACTGGCCCAAATCAGATTTTCCTCTTAAATATTTCCTTTTCTCTTCTCTTTTAATTTTAATTCTCAATTTATTAAAATAAATTCTAATTACACTACAAAAAATCAAATTATACTATTACTAGTTATACTAACAAATATCAACCTAAAAAAAATACTAATTAAAGTAGATCACACAAGCCAGACCTTTAAATGCTAAAATGTAAAGCGCGTTATATATATATATATATATATATTTTATTTATTATATTCTCAAAAACAAACTTAATTACTCTAAAAAATACAACTCAAAAAAAAAATGTAAACACAACACAAACATCAATTTAACACACAATCTCACAAAAATACACACCATAAAATAGACCATTTTTGTTTTGATTTTGTGGGAGTAATTCATGTTTAGGCAAAAATCACGTGCTCACAGCTGCCCCTCTTTGCGCGGAAACCACGAAGAGTTTTCGTGCAAAGATAAATGAGCAAATACGAGCGATTTTTGCTCGTTTGAATACTCCGTGGGAAGCATTTTGAAAGAGTTTGACCGAGCCTTTGCTTCGGAGGCCTCCTACATATCCCTGGGCTAAACAGGAATCAGGTCAATGTAGTTCGGGAAGTTTTGGTAGCTGGGACTACCGTGGACCGACACTTTGTTGTTACTGTTGCTACCGTTGCTGTTGTTGCTGCTTACTGCTTACTGACCTCCTTATTACTCCAAAAGAGAAACTAAAGTTGAACTAGCTATGCTATCAAACTATGAGTTACAAGATTCCTATCTATGATTCTCTTGAAAACTTGATCTTGAATCTTAGCCGATTTGCTGTAGACCTCGATCTGAATCTTGATGCTCAACAAGCTGTACGTGCTTGTTTATTTCTGTAACATTGAGTGAAACGGAGTCGGCGGAGCTTGTTACTTCAATCATCTTCTGAGCAATCGCGCCTTTGTTTACTCCAACATTTGAACTCTTTTCTTTTGGTTCTTTTCTTCTTTTCTTCACTCTGGATTGATGTCCCATTTGTAGGTTATCTTGATCCTTGCGCCTCGAGGTCAAACCTATTTAGACAACAAAACAAACAAACGAACGAAATTTTTCTGCCCCAGTTTTGCTAGGAAAATTTCGTGAGTTAGCTGTGACACGGAAAGTGATTAAAAAGACTCTTCGGTATTGGGTAAGAAAATCATGGTTTCACAAACGTTCAACGGCTTTCTGGCCGGGATTTTGTAGAAAGGTTTCACGGCTTTCTGGCCGGAATTCAAACAATATCTAACAGTTTTTGGCCATCAGATCCTCGATTTTTTGGCCGGGGTAAAAGTAAATGGCTCCGCAGTTTTTTGACTGGGAGATCCTCGGTTTTCTGACCGGGGATAAAAGTTTCGCGGCTTTCCGGCCGGAATTCAAACAATATCTAACGGTTTTTTGGCCGTCAGATCCTCGGTTTTTTGGCCGGGGTAAAAGTAAATGGCTCCGCAGTTTTCTGACTGGGAGATCCTCGGTTTTCTGACCGGGGATAAAAGTTTCACGGCTTTCTGGCCGGAATTCAAACAATATCTAACGGTTTTTTGGCCGTCAGATCCTCGGTTTTTTGGCCGGGGTTAAAGTAAATGGCTCCGCAGCTTTTTGACTGGGAGATCCTCGGTTTTCTGACCGGAGATAAACGTTTCACGGCTTTTTGGCCGGAATTCAAATAATGTCTAACGGTTTTTTGGCCGCTAGACCCTCGGTTTTTTGGCCGGGGTAAAAGCAAATGGCTCCGCAGTTTTCGGACTGGGAGATCCTCGGTTTTTCTGACCGGGGATAAAAGTTTCACGGCTTTCTGGCCGGAATTCAACCAATGTCTAACGGATTTTGGCCGTCAGATCCTCGGTTTTTTGGCCGGGGTGAAAGTAAATGGCTCCGCAGTTTTCTGACTGGGAGATCCTCAGGTTTTCTGACCGGGGATAAAAGTTTCACGGCTTTCTGGCCGGAAAGACCCTCGGTTTTTCTGACCGGGGTCCAAACAGATATTGGACTGATATGATTTGATTCTCTTTTTCGGAGTTTTCATTTTCTTTTCTTTCATTTTTTTGGCCTTCTTTTAGGCGTTCTTTTTAACCATCAACAAATGCATAGGATAAACCTCTAAAAAGAAACTTACCTTTTTATGTGTTTTCCTCGTTCCAAAGCCATTTCAAAGCTTGCGTATTTCACTTATTCGAGTTGTACCTTCTTCTTGCACAATTAAACAGACCTGCTTTCAACAAAAAACATTTTATCAGTTGAAAAAGTGGTTGGCTTTGCGGCCTTGGTTATCTTCATTGCTTGATCGTTTCCCCATTTCCATTGAGAAATTTGCTACCAATTGTCTTTGGGGTGACTTCCTTTCGAACCGACCGGGTTCATTCCCGGAATTCCATGGGGATTTTCCGTGTGGGTTCCATCCTTCTGCCTTATTCCGTCTCTTCTAAGACCTTAGCCTTTGATTTCTGTTTCCTTTCTAAACATCCTTTTCTTTGGAAACAATCGGTCATTATGATCCAATCGTGGATTGTAACAATACACCACCGAGGCTTTTTTTTTTTCTTCTTTACCAGGCGGGGTCCTGTAAACCCGGTCCTGTCATCTTCCTTTGTAATAGTTTCAGAATTAAAATCAAACCGAAAGGGATTCAAAGAAAAGAATGAATCAAAGAATGGAAAAACGTATCAAAGATAGAGGAGTCCCTTTCGGGGGAGAAAAGAAGGACTTATCTGAGGTATATGCTGACTTTAACCAACATGACATGCTCTTCGGACCAAATGCTTGATCGTCACAAAACTCCCATTTTCTTATGAACCAAAACGGGTCTATATTTCCGAGCTAAAGAGCAGTGCCAGGACCTCTCGTGGTGAAACAAACTTTTCGGTTGATAGCGCCCTTTTGCGGGTTTTCGCCAATCGACCTCTTTCATTTCTCTTCTTACCATCGCCAGATAGCACTCTTTGCGAGTTTTTACCAACAGGCTCTCTCATTTTGTATTTCTTTACTTCCATCGTCTTATGGTGCCCGAAGGTTTTCACCGATAAGACTCTCTCATTTTATTTCTTTTCATTCCAGGAAATCTCGAATCGCAACAATGATGTTTTCACAATTTCCAATCGATCTTGAAGGACTTGTACTCGGTTCGGGTAACAAAAATTGTAAACAAAATTACAACTTCGGAACCATCTTGAAGGATCTTAAACCGAATCAACAATATCGTCTGCCCCAGTTTAATCCCATTTTTGGGAAACTGGGATTTTTGGTTTGGTGTGACTGAACCTCAGGGAGAGGTTGCCTACGTATCCTTTCGGAATCAAGTCAGAACGTAGTTCAGGAAATTTGTTGTTGTTTTTTTTTTTTTTTTTTTTTTTTTTGGTTTGGATTCCAAAGAGGGTAGCCAAAGAAAGGTAACCGGCTCAAAGGGTTTACAAAAAGGGTTGGTAGTGTTTGGGTAGCGGGAATAAAAGCCTTCAATCATTTCGACTTGTGAGGACCTCATTGAAGCAAGTTCAGACATAATACCTTTTCACAGCATCTGCATTCACAGCCGTTTCAGGATCTTTTCCTTCCATGTCTCCCAAGTATAACGCTCCTCTTGGCAGTATCTTCCTGATGATGTATGGTCCTTTCCAATTAGGAGCGAATTTTCCTTTCGCTTCCTCATGATGTGGAAGAATGCGTCTTAAGACCAACTGACCTACTTCGAAATTTCTCGATCGTACTTTCTTGTTGTAAGCACGAGCCATTCTTTGTTGGTACAGTTGTCCATGACAGACTGCAGCCATCCGCTTTTCATCGATCAAAGTTAATTGTTCCAAATGAGTCTTAACCCACTCGCTATCTTCAATCTCTGCTTCAACAATTGTACGAAGTGAAGGAATTTCTACCTCTGCCGGTATGACAGCTTCAGTTCCATAGACTAGCAGGTATGGAGTTGCTCCCACCGATGTGCGTACGGTAGTACGGTATCCCAATAAAGCGAACGGTAATTGTTCATGCCATTGTCTAGAACTTTGGATTGTCTTTCTCAAAATCTTCTTAATGTTTTTGTTTGCTGCTTCCACGGCACCATTGGCTTTGGGCCGATAAGGGGTGGAGTTCCTATGCGTTATTTTGAATTGCTCGCATATTTCTTCCATCAAATGACTGTTCAAATTCGCAGCATTGTCTCTGATGATAGTTGCGGGTATACCAAAACGACAGATAAGATTTGAGTGTACAAAATCCACCACCGCTTTCTTGGTGACTGATTTGAGAGTGATGGCTTCAACCCATTTCGTGAAGTAATCGATAGCCACTAGTATGAATCGGTGTCCATTCGAGGCTTTCGGCTCAATCGGGCCGATGACATCCATTCCCCAAGCGACAAATGGCCACGGCGCTGACATAGGATGCAGCTCAGTTGGAGGTGCATGAATCAGATCTCCATGTACCTGACATTGATGGCATTTTCGGACAAAACCGAAACAATCTTTTTCCATGGTCATCCAATAATATCCTGCTCGAAGGATTTTCTTGGCTAAGACATACCCATTCATATGAGGCCCGCATACTCCCGCATGTACTTCGTGCATGATTCTTCCTGCTTCTTCGGCATCAACACACCTTAAAAGGTTAAGATCTGGGGTTCTTTTGTACATGACCTCGCCGCTCAAAAAGAAACCACCTGCATGTCTCCTAATGGTCCTCTTTTGATCTCCAGTAGCATGTTCTGGGTATTCTTGCGTTTTCAGAAATCTCCTGACATCGTAATACCATGGCTTGACGCTCGGTCCTTCTTCGATTGCATTACAATAACCGTGGCTTTCCCTGATTTGAATTTCCAAGGGATTGACATGGGCGTTGCCCGGATAAGGTAGCATTGAAGCTAAAGTGGCCAGTGCGTCAGCTAGTTCATTGTGACATCGTGGGATATACCTGAACTCTATCGATGCAAATCGCTTGCCAAGAATGTTCACGTGCTGTCGATAAGGGAGGAGTTTAACGTCTCGAGTTTCCCATTCACCTTGAGATTGTTTGATAATTAGATCCGAATCTCCCATGATCAACAAATCTTCGACACCCTGATCAATTGCCATGTTCATGCCCATGATACAAGCTTCATACTCAGCCGTATTGTTCGTGCAGAAGAAACGGAGCCTAGCCGTGGCCGGATAATGCTGACCAGCAGGAGAGATCAAGATTTCCCCAAGCCCTACACCTTTAGCGTTTACCGCCCCATCGAAAAACATTTTCCAAGCATGATTGTCTTCCGAAACAACTTCTGTCGTATTTACCTCTTCATCAGGAAAGTAGGTATTCAATGGTTGATACTCTTCGTCGATCGGGTTCTCGGCCAAATGGTCCGCCAATGCTTGGGCCTTCATTGCCGTGCGAGTGACATAGACTATGTCAAACTCGGTGAGCAGGATTTGCCACTTTGCCAATCTTCCGGTGGGCATCGGTTTCTGGAATATATACTTCAAAGGATCCAACCGAGTAATGAGGTGAGTCGTATGGGCTTGGAGGTAGTGTCTCAATTTCTGAGCGACCCAAGTTAAAGCACAACACGTTCTTTCCAGCAAAGTGTACTTGACCTCATAACTAGTGAATTTCTTGCTCAGGTAGTAAATCGCATGCTCTTTCTTCTCCGCCGCATCACGTTGTCCGAGAACACAACCAAAAGAGTTTTCCAAGACTGTTAAATACAAGAAAAGAGGTCTCCCTGGCTCTGGCGGGACTAAGACTGGAGGGTTTGACAAATATTCTTTGATCTTGTCAAAAGCTTCTTGGCATTCAGTTGTCCATTTGATTGCAGCGTCTTTCTTCAACAACTTGAATATGGGTTCACATGTGGAAGTCAACCGAGCGATGAACCTACTGATGTAGTTCAGTCGGCCTAGAAGACTCATTACATCTTTCTTTGTTCTCGGGGGAGGTAAATCCCGGATGGATTTTATCTTTGTGGGATCTAATTCAATACCTCTTCTACTGACTATGAAACCCAAAAGTTTACCTGACGGGACTCCAAAAGCGCATTTGGCCGGATTCGGTTTCAAATCGTACTTCCGCAACCTCTCAAAGAATTTCCTCAAGTCTCGCACATGATCGCCTTGAGTTCCTGGATTTGATGATCACATCGTCCACGTACACCTCTATTTCCTGATGCATCATGTCGTGGAAAATGGCAGTCATAGCTCTCATGTATGTTGCTCCCGCGTTTTTCAAACCGAATGGCATGACTCTGTAACAGTAAGTCCCCCAAGGTGTGGTAAAAGCAGTCTTCTCGGCGTCCTCTTCATCCATCAACACTTGATGATATCCCGCATAACAATCCACAAACGACTGTATCTCATGTTTGGCACAGTTATCAACAAGGATGTGGATGTTCGGTAAAAGGAAAGTTATCTTTAGGACCCGCTTTATTCAAATCTCGGTAGTCAACACATACTCGAGTTTTTCCGTCTTTCTTTGGCACGGGCACAACATTAGCCAACCACGTGGTGTATTGTACCACTCGGATTACCCCCGTTTTCAACTGCTTAGTGATTTCTTCTTTGATTTTATCACTGATGTCAGTCTTGAACTTTCTTTGCTTCTGTTGCACTGGGCGACAGTCGGGGTAGATTGGTAATTTGTGCACCACTAGATCAGCTCCTAATCCTGGCATATCATCGTAAGACCAAGCAAACACGTCTTTAAATTCAAACAAGAGTTGGATTATTGCATCTCGTGTTTTCTCATCCGTGTGGATGCTTATCTTGGTCTCTCGGACCTCTTCATCAGTTCCCAAATTAACCGGTTCGGTGTCATTCAAATTTGGCTTAGGTTTATTCTCGAAATGTTCCAATTCTCGATTTATTTCCCTAAAAGCCTCGTCTTCATCGTATTCCGGTTCTTGGTTCATTATTTCCAGATTAGGTGGCGTGTTCGGATTTGAGCATGAGTTCCGCAAGCATGTCATGTTATTTAAAGCTGCATTATTAGGACTGAAAAGGAAGAATAAATAACAAAATTAGAAAGAGTGCAAAAGTAAGGAAATATTTATTTTATTTTCTTGGAATTTTCTGAAAACAAACGAAATTACATTGGGGAAACAAAAAAATACAAGAAAACAAAGAAAAACATCCAAGCTACATCCCGAAGTAACTTGTGATGAAGGAAAAACGACAGGACAAATCTACCAGAACTCCTGCCTGATTGGGAAGGGTGTGGCTTTCCAATTTTGCAATTTAGCTTCAGGGCCCACATACAGCACCTCAGCGGTGCTTGTTCCTTCTCCCGATTGGACCATATTAACATCATAGAGCATTTGCCTCATGGCCCCACATATGTCTTCAATTTCCTCCGCTGTAAAGACCTCGTCTTCTTCTTCTTCATTGTACCTTGGTCGGACAAAAGTTTGGTACAGATGCGGCAATGGTTGCGGCAGAACCCATCCTTTCTCCTTTCTCTTGTTGGCCCATCTTTCATCTTCAGGGGTTGGGCGAAAGCCCACTCCGAAAAACTTTTCAGCTACAGGTAAAGTTATCAGCTTCGGCACTCCTTGTAGGGATTTCCCCAAACCTTTTCCTGGCTGGAAGCCATGTTTAATCATTTCTTTCGCCACCATGATGGAGGCATTAGACAAAAAAGGTTGGGGGAGAGGGTTCCCTTCTTCGTGTTGATCCGCCAACACAATCTCGAAAGCTTGATAGACAATGTTTTCGCTTCCCGCTTCCGCTTCCAAGCAAGGTATGGATGGATCTCGATAAATTGATTGCTCATCTTCCCCGTGGACCACGATCTCTTGTCCCTTGTGCTCAAATTTCAACATCTGATGGAGGGTAGAGGGCACAGCTCCGGCCGCATGAATCCATGGTCTCCCTAGAAGAAAATTGTAAGAAGTGTCCATATCCAAGACTTGGAATGTCACTTCGAAGTCCACCGGGCCGATGGTCATAATTACATCAATCTCTCCGACAATATCTCTTTTCACACCGTCAAAAGCTCGCACGCATATGTTGTTAGGCCGAATCCTTTCAGCTCCGATTCCTATGCGGCCTAAAGTGGAAAGCGGGCATATGTCTACCCCCGAACCCCCATCAACCATGACCCTCTTCATATAGTAGCCTTCGCTTTTGACGGTCAAATGCAAAGCTTTGTTGTGGGCGGCACCCTCCAAAGGCAAATCAGCTTTACTGAAGGAAATCTGATTGATCGCGAAGAATCTTTCCGTCATTCTTTCAAGTTGTTCGGATGAAGTCTCAATAGGCACGTATGCCTCATTCAAAGCTTTTAGCAAAACCTTTTGATGTTCAGTAGACTTCATTAGAAGGGACAACATCGACACCTGCTCTGGGCATTTACGCAGTTGGTCTATCACCTCATAATCAGGCATTTGCATCTTTTGAAAAAAGACCTCTGCCTCTTCAGCACTTACAGGTTTCTTTGACGGGAAACGCCTTTGTGTGGCATTATTTACCTCCTGTGTGTTTAAGTACTTCTGTCCTAGGACACTCTCGGATGAATTTCCCACAATCTCTTTCCCTTTGCGCGTAACAAGTGTTCGTTGGTAGCTCCAGGGTACTGCGGATGGATCTGTCATTGGTTTTTGTTGCACGCGTGCAATAACCACAGGTTCATCCGGTTTTCGGGCCACATAAGTTCCCTTTGGTACATACATTGATGTTTCTCTCTTTAAATGGAACTTCTTGGGGGCACCTATGGACAATGGTTTTTCCACTCTACCTCGTGGGAGGTAAAGGACTCCGCCCTTCCGAGACGATGCTTTCAATTCAATCGTCTTTTCGGATTTGGTTTCAAGAGCTTCAACCCTTTTCCCCATTTTCTCTTGTTTCGGGGTAGCCTCAGGACGCTTCTCTATGTTGGCGATGGCGATTATCGCTTTCAAAGCTGGGTCAAATTCTTTGTCGTCACAAATCATCCCAATCACCGGTCCGTTGTTGTGGGCCGGTAATGGGTTGTTTGTCACATTTGGGATGTCTTCATCTGCGAAGACGATCCTCCCTTGATTGATCAATTCTTGCATTGCCTTCTTTAACGTCCAACAATTGTCAGTACTGTGTCCTTCAACACCTGAATGATATGCACAGTATATCCCCCTCTGGTAGGCAGGAGAGTCTGGATTCTGCCTGTTCTGCGGAACAGGCTGCAATAGGTTTTCTTGCCCGAGTTTTGGGAAAAGAGTGGAATACGGCTCCCCAATTGGTGTAAAGCTCGTTTTGGGTTGCTCACGGTGGCGAGCGTTATTTGGCCGTGGATTATACTGGTTTGGGTAAGGAGGTTGGTTTCTCTGGAATGGAGGTGGATTTCTGTTGGCTGGTGGCTGCGGCCGTGCCAAAGGTTGAATGTTCATGACTGCGTAGGGTGGAGGCGGAGGAGCATAAGCCATGCCGTGATGTGGATAGTAATGTTGGGGGGCCCTGTCGGAGAATACCTGCCTTGAGGTTCGATATCTCCTGTCTTCTACCGCTGCCATAGCAGATTCTTCTTTCTTTTTGCTTCGGGGCATCCCTCCAGACCCGCCTTGAATGGCTTGGGAAGTTGCCCGAATGGCCGCTTGGCTCAAAATTCGCCCCGTTTTCAAGCCATTTTCTACCATTTCTCCGATCTTGATAGCTTCGGCGAAAGGTTTTCCCATCGCCGACATCATATTTTGAAAGTAATCGGGCTCTTGAGCTTGGAGAAAAGTCGTGACCATTTCAATTTCGTCCATGGGGGTTTCACCCTGGACGCTTGCTCTCGCCACTTGATGGCATATTCTCTGAAGCTTTCTGAGGGCTTCTTTTTTAAGTTCGATAGAGAATTCCTGTCCGGCGCAATATCGATGTTGTATTGGAATTGTTTTACAAAATCTCTGGCCAGATCATCCCAGATGTACCATCGAGATATGTCTTGATCCATATACCATTCGGATGCTATTCCGACCAAACTTTCTCCGAAGTACGCCATCAACAATTCTTCTCTGCCGCCGGCACCCCTCAATTGATTGCAGTATTTCTTCAAATGAGCAATGGGGTCGCCATGTCCGTCGTACTTTTCGAACTTTGGTGTCTTAAAACCTGATGGCAAATGGACGTGCGGGAACATGCACAGATCAGCGTAAGATACACTTTTCTGTCCACTCAGACCTTGCATGTTCTTTAAGCTTTGTTCCAAACTCCTCATTCTTTTTGCCATCTCATCTTGCTCGGGGGTCTTTGGATTTTGGCTCGGTAGAAACTCATATCGAGGTGGCTGAGAATGTGTATTGGCTGCAACCTGGGTATGGTCCCGTGTAAGCGGTGGTGCTGGGAATGTAAAGGATGAGGAGTCGAAGAAAGGAGCATGTGCGGTGGGGTGCGTTGTGATTGGAACTGGCAACTCAACCGACGTTCTTGCAGATGTATCATGTGGTGTCACCCGAGGATGGGATGTGGAGGGTGATTCAGAGAGGTTTGTAGCATTGGAATACCCGAACAGAGTAGGCGGGTAATTGATGGGGGTATTTGTAATACCGCTTGACCTGAGAAGAATTTCAGGGAACCCGGGGACCAGACTCGGGGGCTCTTTCCCGTTGTTCCAATCGTCTAACATCTCGAGCATGCGGCAACGCAGCATTCTATTCTCTTCCAAAGCTGCCGACTCAGTAGCCGGGATGGTTGTCAATGAGCTTTCCTCTGAAACGGGAATGGTTGCTAAAGGCATTTCTGAAGACATGTCGGCACCCTTTTTTGATCTAGTAAAATAGGAATGAGTACTTTCAGGCCGCCGAACTTTTCCTTTGGACCTTGTGAAGTACGAATGTGGTGCCAGATTACCGCAAAGTCAACCACTTTTACTAAAACCTGGAGTTTGGCAAACAAACGGTTAGTCCGAAACAACATAACAGATAAGTAATCTCACGTTGGGTGTGATGCACTTATACAGGTGATAATGTTGCTACATGTATTCGTTTGTGATGCGTCATTCCGGTTTGTATTTTCCTTCGCTTTCATCCTTCATCGATCTTCTTTTTCTCTTAACTTCTTCCCCCCCCTTTTTTTATTTTATTTTTTTTTATTTTTATTTATTTATTTATTAGTGATGGTCGAATCTTATGTGGATTGCCAACGTATCATGTCCCCGCATGAATCAGACCGGGCGTAGTTCGGAAAATCGGGAATTGAGTAAATCAACTAATTCTTGAAAGAAATGCTTTAAAAGAAGAAAGGAAAATATATTCATATTTTTTGCTTTTTTATTTATTTATTTATTTTTTTTTGTTTTTTTTGTTTTGCTTTTTGATAGAAAGACTTCAAAAAATAAAAGTTTATTTGTTTTGGAGTAAAATCCATATTTTTTTTTTGAATTTTGATTTTTATTGATTTTTTTTTCATTTCATGAAAAACAAGTAGAAAGAACGAAACCATTTTTTTTTAGTTTTTTTTTGAACTACTTTTACTCTTTTTTTTTTTTGAATTTTTTTTTAAAGAAAGATTTTAATGAAGGAACTAAACAAGAGTATTTTTTTTTTGTTGATTTTTTTAAAAATTGGGGTCGGAACCGATGAGGTTTTCCTACGTATCTCACATCCAGTGAGAATTAGACCCGCGTAGTTCGGAAATAAAAGAACTAAATCATTTTAAGAAAAGAAAAAAAAAACTATTTTTAAACAGCATTTCTAAAACAAATTATTTTCAAAGGAACTAAGAAAATTTATTTGGAAATTTATTTTCAAAGAAACCAAACTATTTTTGTAAAATTAAAAAATTTTTTTTTTTTTTGCATTTTTCAGAATTTATTTTTAAAGAACTAACTATTTTCGTAAGATTAAGAAAATTTATTTAAAAAAAATATTTTTTTTTCAGAACTTATTATCAAAGAACTAACTATTTTCATAAAATTAAGAAAATTTAGTTTGAATTTTTTTTTTCTTTTTTTTTTTTACATTTTTTCAGAATTTAATTTCAAAGAACTAACTATTTTCATAAAATTATTTTAACTATATACCTTGACGTTTTCCACTTCTTCCTCTTTTTAACAAACCGGTCGGCATGTAAGATCGAAACAAATAAATGCACACAAAAAGATGCAACAAGTTGGTCTTTTTTTGTTCGAGGTACACCTGTCCTAGACAGGCCCAACCCCTGTGTTGAGCCTCCTAAGTCAAATATGCACACGATGCAAATAAACGTTCCTATCGGGGATCCGGCATAAGGTTTTGTTATTCTAAGTCATCGTCCTGTTGGAAAAGTGTCTAGACTGGCTTTAACTCGAGCGGACAACTCGAGCCGAAGAGTGTCAGTGCACCGGTAGCATGGCTTTCCAGCTTAATTGACAAAACTCTCCGCCTAAACATGTGTGACTACAAAATCCTTCACCGGGTGCCAAGCACCACAGCCTATCTTGAGAAAAACGGGCTATGTCCAGCAAATGCCCGGTATTGTATTTCAGAGGACTCCGAAAAGAGAAAAAATGGGTATCGGCACAATTTATATACAGTTCACGAAATGTCAAAGCGGTAAAGCAACATTTAGCATATAAAATATAAACATGTAATAAAATCAGATAATAAATAAGCCAAATAAAATAATTATTCAAAGCTCGAATTCTTAAACCCCGAACCGGTAGTCCTGAGTTTTATTCCCCAGCAGAGTCGCCAGAGCTGTCACACCTCCTTTTGGCGCGCCCTTACCCGGGGGTAGGAGCGCAAGGGAGTTTTTCCAATTTAAGTGACAATGTTCGAAATGGGATTATTTTATTTATTTTTTAGAGTCGCCACTTGGAATAAATTATGGTGTCCCAAGTCACCGATTTATTTAAATCCCGAATCGAGGAAATTTTTCGACTTTCCAAATGAAGTCTGCGAACCAGAAATTCTAAGTAAGGAATTCTGTTGACCCGAGGGAAGGTGTTAGGCACCCCCGGATCCCGTGGTTCTAGCACGGTCGCTTCAATTATTATAAATGGCTAAAAATACCTGATTTTATACATGTTTATAAATTATATGCTCCAATTAAACCTTTTAAACCGCTATATTAATTTGAAACCATGCCAAAAGAAAGACTAATTGCAACATAGACTCGGACTTTTGACAGATAGGTGAATATATAAAAAAAAGTATCCGGATTATTTATTTGAAACTATGCCGATTAAAAAACCATTGTAAAACTAACCCAAAAAAAAAATCAATTTACTTAACAGTATATCCCTTAAAATTATTTCCAATTAAAGAATCATACCAAATGATATATTATTTCCTAGCTTTTTGATTTATGGTCGGAGATTAAATGACAAGATATAAGCTAACGGAAAATTGATCAAAATATGCGAAATAGAAATAATTCACCTTGATCCAATTATAAAAAATAAGATTGTTTACTATCCTTAATCCGATGTTAATTAGCGAAAGCAAGACTATGCGATTAAAATCGATCTAACATTGGCATCTAAAACCCGGGCTAACTTATCTTGTCTACTTGAGTACAAATAGATTTCAAAGGAAAATCAAGTGAAGAAATTCAAAAATGATTCAAAATACCTTGCATTAATAATTAACATCAACCAAATTAATACCTTAAACATGCTTAAATTACTTGACTTTAACAAATTACCGATTTAACATCTCAATCCGTATTGGCTAGTTTTACTTGCATGGATCTAAATATATGCTAACAAAAATAGAAACTAGTTAAACATAACGAAAACTAAACGATAGTCTAAAAATAAATCAAGATTACAATACAAGCCTAACGGATTTTATTTCGAATTATTCATAACGAAAGTAAGAACTAAATAGACATACATAACGGTGCGCGCTTTTAAACCCTTAATGCCTAACAGTACAATCCTCAACATAACTAACACCCCCCAATTTAATGGATATCTAACAAAATTATTCATATGATGGCTTCGCGGCGATATTCAAAACATTCTTTCCTTTCGTTTTCAGTAAAAGAATAGACAGCCTATAGATGTGTACCTGGAATTTCAAGCAAGAAAAATGGAAGAGAAAATCAGTAGGCAGCTCCAAACAGAACAAACAGCAACAGGAACAGTAGCTAGCGCAGGTTCAGGAATCCAAGAGTAGTAAACCAGAGATCAACAACAAAGCCAAAGGTGATTTGAAACCAAAACAGAGAATCCAGCAAAACAAGAAAAGGCTAAACAGAACAAACTTAGTGAAGAAAAACTGGGGTTGTTTGTGAACGGAAACAACAAAAGGTTTGATTCAAAGTATTTGTCAAATCTGCTTTACTTTCTCTGTGTTTCTATTTTTTCCAGTGAATGTATCTCTCTGTCTGTGTGTGTTCACTGTGTGTGTTTTCAGAGAGTATATCACCGTTGTTTACTATCAGTGTGTGTGTATATTCCAAGTTCCAGAGAGTGTTCACTGTGTTTTATAGCCAAAACTCTAGAACTTTACACTTCAGATTCAATGCCTTTCCTAACAAACACACCCAAACCCTGGTCGTGATGGCGCCCAACTCTATGCTAGGCAAGCCCGACCATATTATCCCTTAAACCAGCCAGTTATTAATCAAATTAAACTTAAATAGTAAATAATCATATCAGGAGATAACCGAAACGTAAAACATACAAAATACGGTCCCAACCATATCGTGGTGTCACGAGACTGAGCCTCTACAGAATAGCATCCTAATACAACCAAGTCTAGGCAAATAGGAAATCAACAAGATGATAAAGAAGGAGAAAGCAAGCTCTGCGGACGCTGGCAGCTACCTCGTAATCTCCGCAAAAAGTAGACAAGGATCAGCAGCTACAATATCTCAACTGCTCTCGGGCACCTGTGGATCTGCACAGAAAGTGCAGGGGAGTGGGGTGAGTATATTTCAACTCAGTGAGTAACAATAATAAATAATCATTGAAGGTAAGAAATCCCGTGCTATCACTTAGCAGTTCTAAGGCAACCCTCACAGGTATGTCATCACTATAGTAGTACTCTAACCTCCAATCTACGTTTATCTCTACAAGATTCCACACCTGAACTAACCCTCACTCGTACCCCTACGGTGTACGGCCATCTCAACATATAAAGACACATACTTATGTCTATAATATATATGTATTTAAGTAGATAGTAGGGTATGATTAAGTATAATGCTGCGGCGTGCAGCCCGCTCCAATACATATACCGCTGCGGCGCACAGCCCGCTCCATTTAACGTCGACAGACTTCGGAGGGGCTCCCTAGGCCCAAGTGCTATGATACTGCGGTGTGCAGCCCGATCCATACATATACACTGCGGCGTGCAGTCCGATCCAATATATATCTATACATATATAACTATACTGCTACGGCGTGTAGCCCGATCCCATGATATACACCAGCGCTCACTGAGAATGTGTGCAGACTCAGACTCCGAAGGGGCTCCTACAGCCCAAGCGCAATAATACTGCGGCGTGCAGTCCGTCCCACATGTATGTTACATGTATATCACATGTATATTATTGCGGCGTGCAGTCCGATCCAATATATATACTGCTGCGGCGTGCAGCCCGATCCAAGGTAGGTATATATATAATACCTCATAATGGGTCCTCGACCCTATCCCAGTCAATATATGCTTGGCCTCTCAGGCCCAATATAATATATCACAGTGGGTCCTAGACCCTGTCTTAGTCAATATAAACTTGGCCTTTCAGGCCCACTCAGCTAGAACAAGGAATTCCACCCTAGATAATCTCTCTCAATGTACACATCTAGTACGGGCTCATATTATGCTATACAGCTAGAGCTACGGCTGAGTGTATGTTTCCAATCACGATATAAGGGTCACCTAGCTCTATAGGTTCCCTAATACTCTACAAATCGGCACAAGGCCCCAAACATGGCTATTAGCCCAATTGTACAGTTATAGACTCAGTAACAGTCATCCAACACAATATTCTATTAGTCGGGAAGGACTAAGTCCGAACCCCCAATCACAATGTCACCACGCCCGTCATAGAACGTGTGTCTCATCTCAATATAGCACTGTAAAGTGCTAGTACGGGGTTTCAAACCCTCAGTGCATTGTTTACTACTACCACTCACCTCGAACCGGTAGAAGCTTCAATCCGCCTTGCGCTTGCCTCGCAAATCAATCTCCTCGGATGCCAAATATGCTCAAAATCATAGAGAATGCATCAATATATGCTAATTTTACGTAATTCATTCGAAATAACCCAATTTATATCAAAACCCACAAGTTGTCAAAACCCGACTTTTGGTACACTTGTCAAAAAATTACAAAAATCACATATTCGGAATCCTCATCTCGATACGAGTCTAAGCATATCAATTTTTACCAAATTCGGACTCCATTTGCCCATTCAAAACCTTGATTTTCTGAAGTTCAAGCCTAGGGTTAAATCTTCCATAAATCACCCCAAATTCCTCCATTTTCATGATATAATTGCATAATATTACCAATACTAATCATAGTTTAAGTCCATAGTTGATTACCCGATGATTTCCCTTGAATTTCTCTTCAAAATCGCCCAAATCGCCTCTAAAGCCGAGACCCAAAATGTGTGAAATGTTCTGAAATTTTTCTAACTTCTGATACACTTACTTACAGCGATTTTCGCTTCTGCAGAATATTTTCCGCTTCTACGCGTCCGTATCCGCGACCAAAGGGTCGCTTCAGCGGTTCCAGGCCTAGCCGGCCATTTCCGCTTCTGCGAGCAAAGGGCCGCTTAAGCGGACCCGCTTCTGCGAAGAAGCTTCCGCTTCTGCGGAAACATCCGCCTCTACGCACCATCGTCCGCTTCTGCGATCAGTGGCTCGTACCAGTGGTGCCGCTTCAGCGGAAAGACTTCCGCTTTTGCGTAACCAGCCGCTCCTGCGCATCTCGTCCGCTTCTGCGGACACGCTCCTGCGTCCAAAATTCCGCAGGAGCGGAAACAACAGAAGCAGGATCCCAACCCTGCAATTTTTCCACAATTTTCTCCCGTTTAACCATCCGAAAACACCCCGAGGCCCCCGGGACCTCATCCAAACACACCAACACATCTTAACACCTTATTTGAACTTGCTCCAATCCTCAAAACACGTCTAATAACACCAAAACCCATAATTCACATCAAATTCAAGCCTAAATTCCATAAAACATTCCGAATTACACATTCGATCAAAAACCCGACCAAACGACGTCCGAATGACCTGAAATTTTGCAGGCACATCCAAAATCACCTAACGGAGCTACTGCAACTGTCGGAATTCTATTCCGACTCCCGGATCAAAATCTCACCTACCGTCCGGATTTCGCCAAAATTCAACCTTAGCCAATTCAAGCCTATTTCTACACCGGGCCTCCAAATTCAATTCCGATCGCTCCCCTAAGTCACAAATCACCTCCCGGAACTAACCGAATCATCAGAATCCGATTCCGAGCCCTCTAACCAAATAGTCAACTCCGGGTTGACTTTCCTTATTCATGTTTCCTTCACAAAGGCTATATGCCTCATTTTCAATCCAATTCACTCCTAACTCACCCGATAGACTTTAACATTGAAATAAAAGCATAAAACATACAATTTCAACATAACGGGGTGGTAATTCCCGTGACGACGGGCCGGGTCATCACATTCTCCCCCTCTTAAGCAAACGCTCGTCCTCGAGCGGGTCAAGAAACATACCTGAAGTCTCAAACAAGTGAGGATATCTGCTCCGCATCTCCCGCTCGGTCTCCCAAGTAGCCTCCTCCACGGGTCGACCTCTCCACTGAACCTTAACCGATGCAATCTCCTTGGACCTCAATTTTCTCACCCGACGACCCAAAATAGCAATAGGCTCCACATCATAGGATAGATCACCATCAAGCTGGATGGTGCTGAAATCTAATACATGAGACGGATCTCCAATGTACTTCCGGAGCATAGACACATGGAATACCGGATGAACGCTGGATAAACTGGGGCGGCAAGGCCAACTCATATGCCACCTCTCCAACTCTCCTAAGTATCTCAAAAGGACCAATGTACCCGGGACTCAACTTTCCTTTCTTCCCAAACCTCATGACACCCTTCATAGGTGAAATCTTCAACAATACTCTGTCACCAACCATGAAAGACAACTCTCGAACTCTACGGTCCGCATAACTCTTCTGACGAGACTGTGCTGTACGAAGCCTCTCCTGGATCAACTTTGCTCTATCCAGAGCATCCTGGACTAACTCGGTCCCTATCAATCTAACCTCACCAGGCTCAAACCATCCCACGGGGGATCTACACCGCCCGCCATACAATGCCTCATACGGGGCCATCTGAATACTCGACTGATAACTGTTGTTGTAGGCAAACTCAGCAAGTGGTAGGAACTCATCCCACGAACCACCAAAGTCAATCACACAAGCTCGCAACATATCCTCCGGAATCTGAATAGTACGCTCAGACTGCCCATCTGTCTGGGGATGAAATGCTGTACTCAACTCAACCCGCGTACCCATCTCTCGCTGAAATGCTCTCCAAAACTGAGAAGTGAACTGAGTACCCCTATCGGATATGATAGACACCGGGACTCCATGCAACCGAACAATCTCTCGAATAAAGATCGCTGCCAACCGCTCCGATGAGTAGGTAGTACTAACTGGAATGAAGTGAGCTGACTTGGTCAGTCTATCCACAATCACCCATACAGAATCAAAATTCCTCACCGTCCGAGGGAGTCCAGTAACAAAGTCCATAGTGATCCTCTCCCATTTCCACTCGGGAATAACCATACGCTGAAGAACACCGCCTGGTCTCTGATGCTCATATTTGACCTGCTGGCGATTGAGGCACTTAGCTACATGTCTAACAATATCCATCTTCATTCTCCTCCACCAGTAGTGCTGCCTCAAGTCTTGGTACATCTTTGCGGCACCTGGGTGAATAGAGTACCGCGAACTGTGTGCCTCCTCAAGTATCAACTCCCACAAACCATCAACATTGGGCACACATATACGGCCCTGCATCCTCAAAACACCATCACCGTCGATAGTCACATCTCTAACATCATTATGCTGCACTCTGTCCTTAAGGACAAGCAAATGTGGGTCATCATACTGTCGCTCCCTGATGCGATCATATAAGGAAGATCGAGAAACAACACAAGCCAACACCCGACTCGGCTCCAAAATATCTAATCTCACTAGCCGATTGGCTAGGGCCTGAACATCATAAGCAAATGGCCTCTCCCCAACTGGGATGAAAGCTAAGCCGCCCATGCTAACCGTCTTCCGACTCAAGGCATCGGCCACCACATTGGCCTTCCCCGGATGATACAAAATAGTGATATCATAGTCCTTAAGCAACTCCAACCACCTCCGCTGTCTCAAATTAAGGTTCTTCTGTCTGAATAAGTGCTGAAGGCTGCGATGATCCGTGAACACCTCACAGGAGACACCATATAGGTAATGCCTCCAAATCTTCAAAGCATGAACTATGGTTGCTAGCTCCAAATCATGAACAGGGTAGTTCTTCTCGTGGGGCTTCAACTGACGAGAGGCATAAGCAATGACCCTACCCTCCCGCATCAACACACAACCAATGCCCACTCCTGAGGCATCACAATATACAGTATAAGAACCTGAAGCTGTCGGTAGAATCAAGACTGGTGCTGTGGTCAGTGCTGTCTTGAGCTTCCGAAAGCTCTCCTCGCACTCCTCGGACCATAAGAAAGGAACACCCTTCCGAGTCAATCTAGTCAAGGGTGAAGCAATAGAAGAGAACCCCTGAACAAATCGGCGATAATACCCTGCCAATCCCAGAAAGCTACGGATCTCAGTAACTGAGGTCGGTCTGGGCCAACTCTGCACTGCCTCGACCTTCCTCGGATCTACCCGAATACCATCACAGGACACCACGTGCCCTAAGAATGCCACGGACTCAAGCCAGAACTCACATTTGGAGAACTTGGCATACAGCTTCTCCTCTCTCAACCTCTGCAACACAATACTCAAGTGTTGAGCATGCTCCTCCTGGCTACGAGAGTAGACTAGTATGTCATCAATGAATACGATCACAAATGAATCAAGATACGGCCTGAATACGCTGTTCATCAGATGCATAAATGCTGTTGGGGCGTTGGTCAACCCAAAAGACATCACAAGGAACTCATAGTGACCATATCTGGTCCGGAATGCAGTCTTCATAATGTCAGACTCTCTAATCTTCAGCTGGTGGTAGCCTGAACGAAGATCAATCTTCGAGAACACCCTAGCTCCCTGGAGCCGATCAAATAAATCATCAATACGAGGCAGAGGATACTTATTCTTCACTGTTACTTTGTTTAGCTGCCTATAGTCAATACACATCCTCATAGATCCGTCCTTCTTCTTAACAAACGGGACCGGTGCACCCCACGGCGACACACTCGGCCGAATGAACCCCTTATCTAGGAGTTCCTGGAGCTGCTCCTTCAATTCCTTCAACTCAGCCGGTGCCATCCGATACGGAGGAATAGAAATAGGCCGAGTGCCCGGCACCAAATCGATACCAAAATCAATATCCCTGTCCGGCGGCATGCCCGGCAGGTCTGAGGGAAACACATCAGGAAAGTCTCGCACAATGGGAACAGAATCAATACTGGGAGTCTCGGCCTCGACCTCCCGCACAAATGCTAAATAAGAGAGACATCCCTTCCCAACCATTCGTTGGGCCTTGAGGAAAGATATTACCCTGCTAGGTACATACTCAGTCGTGCCTCGCCACTCGATCCTCTGAATGCCCGCATAGCCAAAGTGACTGTCTTAGCATGACAGTCCAGAATAGCATGACATGGAGATAGCCAGTCCATGCCCAATATAACATCAAAATCAACCATGCTGAGAAGCAACAGGTCTACTCGGGTCTCCATACCTCCAATAGTGACCAAACAGGACCGGTATACGTGGTCCACAACAATAGTATCCCCTACCGGGGTAGATACATGCACTGGCAGCTCAAGACTCCCTCGGGTCGTGCCCAAACGAGGAGCAAAATATGTAGACACATAAGAATAAGTAGAACCGGGATCAAACAATACTGAGGCATCTCTGTGGCAGACTGAAATAATACCTGTAATGACAGCATCAGAAGCAACGGCCTCAGATCGGCCCCGAAAAGCATAGCATCTAGCCTGTCCGCCTGATCGGCCTCCCCCTCGAGAGCGACCCCTAGCTGTCTGACTCTCACCCCTAGCTAGCGGGGCAGGTGCTGAAGTAGAAGGACCAGATGACGAGGGCTGCCCCCTCTGCTGATAAGATCTGGAAACAAGACGGGGACACTCCCTACGGTGGTGCCCAAACTCTCCGCACTCGTAGCAACTCCCCGGTGCTGGGTACTGAGACTGATAAGGACCTCTGGCGCTAGAGTGACCAGCTGATGAACTAGGCCGAGATGAACCCTGAGCGGATGGGGCCTGTGAAGAACTCTGAGCTGACATGGCACTGAGAGATGGCTGGCTCTGGTGCGAACCCTGATAACCATGTCTAGGTGACCATCTGCGACGATCTGAGCGTCCCGACTGTGAAGACCTGAAAGAGCGACCTCGGCTCTGCCGACTCTGGCCTCTGGTCTGAGTGCCACTGGAACTAGCTGCTCCTCGAGGCCTCTTGGCCTCCCTCTCATCCCGCTCCCTGCGACGATCTGTCTCAATGTCGCGAGCAATATCCACGGCATCCTCAAATGTACGACTCAAAACCCTCTCCCGAGTCATCAGAATACGAATGGGATAAATGAGCCCGTCCACGAAGCGCCCAATCCTCTCTCTGTCGGAATGAACCAACCACGGTGCATATCTGGACAACTCTGTAAATCTGATCTCATACTCTGACACTGACATGTCCCCCTGACGGAGACCCTCAAACCGCCTACGCATCTCCTCTCTCTGAGATCGAGGCACCCATTTCTCCAAGAACATAGTGGAGAACTCCGGCCATGATAGTGGTGCTGCCCCTGCCGGCCTGCGGCGCTCATAAGCCTCCCACCAAGCGAAGGCTGGCCCCTGAAACTGAAAGGTAGTGAAAGATACCCCACTGGACTCCAATATCCCTGCCGTACGAAGCATCCGACGGCACTTATCCAGAAAACCTTGGGCGTCCTCGCCCGGAGCACCAGTGAACACTGGAGGAGATAACCTGGTGAACCTCTCGAGACGACGCTGCTCATCGTCTGTCATAGCCGGGACCCTGTCCCCCTGAATCTGATCTGCTGGCTGAACCGGAACCACAGGCCGAACCGGAGGAGCCTTCGGTGTCCGTATGCCCTGCACTGCCGGCTCCGGAGTGCGTACTGCGGGGGTCCGATGACCACCCCCGATCCCCGATGCACCTGCTCAGTAGTAACCGAAACCGCCCGTGCCAGGCCAGTGCAAACTACTAGTATCTGAGCCAGGGTCTCCTGTAGACCCGGAATGACAATGGGCACAGCTAGTGCCTGATCTGGTGCTGTTGGCACCTCTGCAACTGGGGGCTGTGGGTCAGCTGGTACTGCCTTAGCTGCCCTAACTCCGCCACGACCACGACCGCGTCCTCAGCCTCTAGCAGGTGGTAGTGGTGGTCGTCCTCCACGTCCAGAAGCTCGAGTTCTCGCCATCCGCGAGAGAATAGAATGTCAAAGTTCAGCTCAAGTCAAAAGTAATCGCACGACAAGAATTCCAAGAATTGAAACTTTTCCTAAAAAGGTTTGCAGCCTCCCGTGGATATGTACAGGCGTCCCCGCACCGATCCACGAGACTCTACCAACCGGCTCATGACTCGCGAGACCTGTTAACCTAGGCTCTGATACCAACTTGTCACGACCCAAACCCTGGTCGTGATGGCGCCCAACTCTATGCTAGGCAAGCCCGACCATATTATCCCTTAAACCAGCCAGTTATTAATCAAATTAAACTTAAATAGTAAATAATCATATCAGGAGATAACCGAAACGTAAAACATACAAAATACGGTCCCAACCATATCGTGGTGTCACGAGACTGAGCCTCTACAGAATAGCATCCTAATACAACCAAGTCTAGGCAAATAGGAAATCAACAAGATGATAAAGAAGGAGAAAGCAAGCTCTGCGGACGCTGGCAGCTACCTCGTAATCTCCGCAAAAAGTAGACAAGGATCAGCAGCTACAATATCTCAACTGCTCTCGGGCACCTGTGGATCTGCACAGAAAGTGCAGGGGAGTGGGGTGAGTATATTTCAACTCAGTGAGTAACAATAATAAATAATAACTGAAGGTAAGAAATCCTGTGCTATCACTTAGCAGTTCTAAGGCAACCCTCACAGGTACGTCATCACTATAGTAGTACTCTAACCTCCAATCTACGTTTATCTCTACAAGATTCCACACTGAACTAACCCTCACTCGTACCCCTACGGTGTACGGCCATCTCAACATATAAAGACACATACTTATGTCTATAATATATATGTATTTAAGTAGATAGTAGGGTATGATTAAGTATAATGCTGCGGCGTGCAGCCCGCTCCAATACATATACCGCTGCGGCGCACAGCCCGCTCCATTTTACGTCGACGGCGCTCACTGGGGGTGTATACAGACTTCGGAGGGGCTCCCTAGGCCCAAGCACTATAATACTGCGGCGTGCAGCACGATCCACACAAATATTACTGCGGCGTGCAGTCCGATCCCATATATATATGTATATATTTCTATACTGCTGCGGCGTGCAGCCCGATCCCATCATATACACCAGTGCTCACTGAGAATGTGTGCAGACTCAGACTCCGAAGGGGCTCCTACAGCCCAAGCGCAATAATACTGCGGCGTGCAGTCCGTCCCACATGTATGTTACATGTATATCACATGTATATTACTGCGGCGTGCAGTCCGATCCAATATATATACTGCTGCGGCGTGCAGCCCGATCCAAGGTAGGTATATATATAATACCTCATAATGGGTCCTCGACCCTATCCCAGTCAATATATGCTTGGCCTCTCAGGCCCAATATACATCTCATAGTGGGTCCTTGACCCTATCTCATCTCAATCGGTATAGACTTGGCCTTTCAAGCCCACTCAGCTAGAACAGGAATTCCACCCTAGATAATCTCTCTCAATGTACACATCTAGTACGGGCTCATATTATGCTATACAGCTAGAGCTACGGCTGAGTGTATGTTTCCAATCACGATATAAGGGTCACCTAGCTCTATAGGTTCCCTAATACTCTACAAATCGGCACAAGGCCCCAAACATGGCTATTAGCCCAATTGTACAGTTATAGTCTCAGTAACAGTCATCCAACACAGTATTCTATTAGCCGGGAAGGACTAAGTCCGAACCCCCAATCACAATGTCACCACGCCCGTCATAGAACGTGTGTCTCATCTCAATATAGCACTGTGAAGTGCTAGTACGGGGTTTCAAACCCTCACTGCATTGTTTACTACTACCACTCACCTCGAACCGGTAGAAGCTTCAATCCGCCTTGCGCTTGCCTCGCTAATCAATCTCCTCGGATGCCAAATATGCTCAAAATCATAGAGAATGCATCAATATATGCTAATTTTACGTAATTCATTCGAAATAACCCAATTTATATCAAAACCCACAAGTTGTCAAAACCCGACTTTTGGTACACTTGTCAAAAAATTACAAAAATCACATATTCGGAATCCTCATCTCGATACGAGTCTAAGCATATCAATTTTTACCAAATTCGGACTCCATTTGCCCATTCAAAACCTTGATTTTCTGAAGTTCAAGCCTAGGGTTAAATCTTCCATAAATCACCCCAAATTCCTCCATTTTCATGATATAATTGCATAATATTACCAATACTAATCATAGTTTAAGTCCATAGTTGATTACCCGATGATTTCCCTTGAATTTCTCTTCAAAATCGCCCAAATCGCCTCTAAAGCCGAGACCCAAAATGTGTGAAATGTTCTGAAATTTTTCTAACTTCTGATACACTTACTTACAGCGATTTTCGCTTCTGCAGAATATTTTCCGCTTCTACGCGTCCGTATCCGCGACCAAAGGGTCGCTTCAGCGGTTCCAGGCCTAGCCGGCCATTTCCGCTTCTGCGAGCAAAGGACCGCTTAAGCGGACCCGCTTCTGCGAAGAAGCTTCCGCTTCTGCGGAAACATCCGCCTCTACGCACCATCGTCCGCTTCTGCGATCAGTGGCTCGTACCAGTGGTGCCGCTTCAGCGGAAAGACTTCCGCTTTTGCGTAACCAGCCGCTCCTGCGCATCTCGTCCGCTTCTGCGGACACGCTCCTGCGTCCAAAATTCCGCAGGAGCGGAAACAACAGAAGCAGGATCCCAACCTGCAATTTTTCCACAATTTTCTCCCGTTTAACCAACCGAAAACACCCCGAGGCCCCCGGGACCTCATCCAAACACACCAACACATCTTAACACCTTATTTGAACTTGCTCCAATCCTCAAAACACGTCTAATAACACCAAAACCCATAATTCACATCAAATTCAAGCCTAAATTCCATAAAACATTCCGAATTACACATTCGATCAAAAACCCGACCAAACGACGTCCGAATGACCTGAAATTTTGCAGGCACATCCAAAATCACCTAACGGAGCTACTGCAACTGTCAGAATTCCATTCCGACCCCCGGATCAAAATCTCACAAACCGTTCGGGTTTCGCCAAAATTCAACCTTAGCCAATTCAAGCCTATTTCTACACCGGCCTCCAAATTCAATTCCGATCGCTCCCCTAAGTCACAAATCACCTCCCGAAACTAACCGAATCATCAGAATCCGATTCCGAGCCCTCTAACCAAATAGTCAACTCCGGGTTGACTTTCCTTATTCATGTTTCCTTCACAAAGGCTATATGCCTCATTTTCAATCCAATTCACTCCTAACTCACCCGATAGACTTTAACATTGAAATAAAAGCATAAAACATACAATTTCAACATAACGGGGTGGTAATTCCCGTGACGACGGGCCGGGTCATCACAATAACCTACAGATCCCAACCAACAGCCCTTCCTTTTTCAGTTTCAGATCTGTCCAACCTATATTCTTTTACCTTTTCTTCACTTTTCAGTTGTATAAGTATGGCTTTTTTAATTAAAAACTCTAAAAGGCAGAAATTAATGGCCTAACCTGCTGTCCAGCAGGTTCCATTAGTCATTCCATGTGCATTGCACTCTTTGAAACTTGGTTGTTAGTTTCAATTCTGAAATTTATCAGAATTACAGCTAATTTCTCCTTAAAATCCTATTAGAGTTACAGCTATATCTTCCTTAAAGTCCCATTGGAAATACAGCTATATCCAATCCATACTTCATAAGCTTAATCAACAGAATCATACGACTAACAGAACAGTTCGATTTAAAGCAAAACAAAGCAATGTCTGAGGTTTCACACAACCACTTCTACGAGATTAGACAAGCATTCAACATAAACACAACATGTATCATTTGATAGCAAATAAAACTGATAAAACAGTGATTCCAAGGCCTAAACGGGCAAATTCCAATTCACTGCCCCATTGTTCTAAACACATTCTCATACAAGTAATTGAGGATACTTCAAAAACAATGAAATATCAGCTATAACAGACAAACAATAGCCGGCTCAAACAATAAACAGAGAAGACTCAATTCAAGCAAAAACCAATACTGGCCGAGAGTTTTTAACACAACAAATTCGCGAATTCAAGCGACGACATTCGTTAAGTCGAATCATAACATATATGATTGATAACAAATCAATCGCGAAGGCAGTGATTTCAAAAACTCTCGGCCAAAGCAGTCAAAAAATGAAGAATTAGACATTCGACGAATTTATCGAATCGAATTCCTATTTTATAGCAACATCATTCATAGCAATCAATCAGAAACAACAAATCGACCAAATAAAACGGTCCCAAATAGATGAAGAAAACAGAAAATTGGTGAAATATCCGAAGAAAAATCAACAACAAATGAAACTACAAAAACAATTAAACTAAATTGACTAGTATAAGTAAATAAAAACAGAAAAAGAAAAAAAAATACCTTGAAACAGAAAAATGGAGAAACTCGGCGGCTTTGAGGCTTTGGCATTCGGGGTCGAAAAGACTTTAATTGAAATGTTTTTTTAAGTAAAAACAATCCAATTAAGGTCTATTAGACCCCAATTCCTTTTGAATTCAAACGAAAATCCCTAATTCGGATTCTAGGGTTCTTGAAATCTTGATTTGGGGTTCTTTGGTTTGGAGAACGATTCTGGCGAGGGGTCGCTGATTTTGCGCCTGTCGGTGTTGGTTGTCGAAGAAAAAGAAGGGACGGGCAGGGGAGGTTGGCGGTTCGATGGTGGCTGGGGTCGTCGCGGTGGTGCGAAGGTAGCTGTGTCGTCGCGACGGGGTAATGAAGGTTGGAGAGGATGGACGATGGGCTGGGGGTAGGTGGCTGGCGGGCGGCAGTTGCTCGACGACGGCTATGGGGTGATGGTGGTTGGTTGGACGCCGCCGGCTGTAGGAGAAAAAGGAGAGGGGCTAGGGTTTTAATTTTTGTTCTCTTGGGTATTCAAGAATAGAATGAGCAAAAATGAAATGGGGGGGGGGGTCATTTGGTTATTGGGCTTGGGTCAGGTCAAGGGTGTTGGGCGGGTTTGGATTGGGTTTGGGTTAATTTGGAGAGGTCTTTGGGTAATAAACATGTGGTCCAGGTGTTTTAAATAAAGACTGGCCCAAATCAGATTTTCCTCTTAAATATTCCTTTTCTCTTCTCTTTTAATTTTAATTCTCAATTTATTAAAATAAATTCTAATTACACTACAAAAAATAAATTATACTATTACTAGTTATACTAACAAATATCAACCTAAAAAAAATACTAATTAAAGTAGATCACACAAGCCAGACCTTTAAATGCTAAAATGTAAAGCGCGCTTATATATATATATATATATATATATATATATATATATATATATATATATATATATATATATATATATATATATATATATATATATATATATATATATATATATTTTATTTATTATATTCTCAAAAACAAACTTAATTACTCTAAAAAATACAACTTAAAAAAAAAATGTAAACACAACACAAACATCAATTTAACACACAATCTCACAAAAATACACACCATAAAATAGACCATTTTTGTTTTGATTTTGTGGGAGTAATTCATGTTTAGGCAAAAATCACGTGCTCACAGAGCCCCGGGCCCGCTTCTAAAAAAATTATAAAATTCACATTTTCGGAATCCTCGTTTCGCCACGAGTCCATACATATAAAATTTATCAAAATCGGAGTTCAAATGAGCCACCAAATCACGATTTTACATAGCAAATTTCCAAGTCCTAACTTCCTCAATTTATATCCAAATTCAGAGAATTAATGGAAGCTTCTTTGATAAAATGACGTAGTAAGACCACGAGACTTACCTCCAATCACTTCCCGATGAAATCCCCTTCAAATTTTATCAATTAGCTCTCAAGGTGTACAAAAATGAAGGAAAATATGAAGGGTTCGCGACTGAAATTCTTTTAAAAAGCCCTTGTGATCCGCCGGGTTTAACCCTATGCGAACGCGATCAACACCCCCGCGTTCGCGATGAACAAATTCCATCTGACCAAAATTAACTCTACGTGAACGCGACCTCTGGTCCGCGAACGCGATGCCCTAGCTCTTCCTCTTACGCGAACACGTTCCTTTCTCACGCGATCACGTTAACTGATCTGATTACACTTCGCGATTGCGAATCTCCTGATGCAAACGCGATGCACAAAATTTCTGGACCCTCAGGTTACTCTACGCGTTCGCGTCCATCACCAAGCGAACACGATGAACAAATGTCTGCAACTATTATAGCAGCTAATCTGATCTCAATGCAAACCAAAATGGGTCCGTTTGACCACCCGAATTCATCTCGAGGCCCCCGGGACCTCAACCAAAGATACCAACATACCCCGAAACATCATACGAACTTGTTCAAATCATAAAAACACATCCTTAAATACAAAAATTATCAAATCAATGTGGATTCAAGCCTAAGTTTCAACTATAACTTCCGAAACCAACATTCAATCCAAAACCCGACCAAATGATGTCCGAATGACCTGAAAATTTCCAGACATATCCAAAATCACCTAACGAAGCTACTGCAACTGTCGGAATTCCAACCCAACTCCCGGATAAAAATCTCACCTATCAACCGGATTTCGCCAAAATTCCAACTTCGTCAATTCAAGCCTATTTTTACACCGGGCCTCCAAATTTGATTTCGATCGCTCTCCTAAGCCATAAATCATCCCCCGAAGCTATCCGAATCACCAGAATTTACATCCGAGCCTTCTATCCATATAGTCAACTTCCGATTGACTTTTCTAAAATAAGCTTCCTTCTATGAGGCTATGCGCCTTATTTTCAATCAAAACCAATTTAATTACACCCGATCAACTCAAATATTGATATTCAAACATGAATCATCACAATAAGGGGAAAACGGGGCGGTAACTCACGTGACGACGGGTCGGATCATCACACTCCCCCTACATCTTCAAGACTGCAATTCTCATTGACTATTTATAATAAGCAAATTCTTTGTTACTTTGCATACTCATATCTATGTGATTGTGCATTAATCTTTAAACTGTATGTAATAAATGAGAACATATCAAATTTTTAGTGTATTGCTTTCTAAATATTGTGGTGACGAAGACAATGTTTGTTTCTCTTCAAATAATTTGTGCTATTTAGGTTTATTTTTTACTGAGAAATTTTTGTCAATTTATTAATTATTATAACTTATGATTATATGCTTATCATAAAATAAATTATATTTATCATAAAACTTATCTTATCTAAGCACAGTTGTATTTAAAATATAATGACAAATAGAATATTTTGTATTTGAATCGATCTAGAATCTAAAATTTTGAAGAAATTACGCTCTCATAAGCGTAAAAAGTTCTAAGGTTATTTAAGTAGCTTTAACAGAAAAAGAGCTTAGCAACATTTTTTTATCAGATACTACAACAACTTATTATCAATTTTAGCATTTATTCCCAAACACCAACTGCTTATTTATTGAATCAGTTTAGCATTTAAAAATATTTTTCAACACCTAATGCTTATCCTTACTTCAAATTAGCTTATCCAAACGGGCAAGTTAATACTATACAAAAACATAAAATAGTTCTTCAAAAATCAAACCTAAAAAGCTAATAACATAACCTAATTTTAAAACAAAATAAAAAGGGCCTCCCATTTTAGTTTGGAGCTTTTCCAACTAAAGATGATAAAGAAGAAATAAAAACAAACGCAAAAAGGACTAATAGTAGTGACACATTCTATTTAGACAGAGGCATCGACTTCTCGAGACGTAGAAACAGAATTTATTTTAGCCGGCGCCTGCAAAAAGGATTTCGCAGTAATTTTTCGTGTTCGAGATGGGGGGCGGCGAATCAAATTACGAGATTCATCAAAATGCGTACATCAAGTTAATCCTCCATGCCCTTAAGCACAAGACTTCCTCCGTCAACGGCGTTCTTCTCGGCCGGATCTCCGGCAACGATGGCAACGTCGAAATTGTGGAATCAGTTCCCTTGTTTCACTCTCATATTGGTCTCCTTCCTCCACTCGAAATCTCCCTTATCATGGTAAGTCAGTCCCACTTTTTCTTCTCTCAACTTTGCATCTAGAATTTAAAATCAGTGGATTTGAACTTAGTCTTATGAATATTTGTAAATATCAGTGTGGTTTACTGATCGTTGTGATAAATAATGAATTTGAACTTAGTATAACTGGATCCCCTACCAGTTTAAAGTTCTATAAGCTTACAGTGTAAAAGAATATTTGGACAATCAGTAATTACTTGTAAATCTTTGTGATAAGCATTACTTTGCAGTGGCAGAGTCAGAAATTTATGCGAGGGGATTAAAATTAATATTACTGCTAGAATGTCACACTTAGGATCTTAACTTGTAACCTAAATCAATTTTTGAACCCCTTTTGCCACTAGGCGAGAATCTTCCTTTTATGTCAAGGGGATTCAAAAGTTTATAGATGACCAAAAAAAATTCGTTTTTACTCCAGTAGAGGGGATTGAATCCCCTTGACTGACTGTACATAGCTCAGTCTCTGGGTGTTTGATTGGACATGAAATTTAAGAAATAAATATTTTTGAAAGCTTAAAACTTTTGTGTGGCTATTAAATCATGTCATTAACGGTGCAATGAGAAGCTTAAGGTCAAATTGTTTCCTAATATTGAGAGGTGTCATACTTTTTGGAACAAACTAATAAGTAAAAAGAGCTGCATAAGATGGAACAAAGGGGGTAACTTGCTCAAAAATGGTAAAGAATTTGATTGATAGTGTAAAATCTTTACATTATTAGTGTATATAATTTAAATCCAATACTTTTAGATGTGGGGTAGTATCCACTATTTCTGTGTGACAATAGGTTTGAGTCGAGTATAAATCAATGTTTTTTGGAGAATTTTTAACTGAATATATGTTGGTAGGTAGAAGGTAGTGGGTCTCACTGCTTTTAACTTAAAAATACCATCACCTCCTGCTTGTAATTTTGTTATTTGGCTCTCTGATCTTGTTTGAATGTTTATTTGGATAGATTGAGGAGTATTATGCTGATAAAGGTTTGAGTATTGTGGGTTACTTTCATGCAAATGAAAGATTTGATGATTTTGAGGTTGGGAATGTGGCCAAGAATATTGCAGATCACATCTTCAAATATTTCCCTCAAGCGGCTTTGCTTGTGGTACCTTTTTGCTCTAACCATCATAGTTCTAATTCAAAAGTTTCAATCTTTGAGTTTTAAGTCACAAAATGCTTAAGCTTAATGTTTCTTGCATTTTGCAGTTGGATAACAAGAAGCTTGAAGCTTTACTAAAGGAGGGGAAAGACAGGAGTCCTGTAATGCAGGTATGTACATTTCATTTTAAGGAGCTATTGGCTTTTGAACTGAAGCTTAACTAAGTGTATTTTCAAATTTTTACCCTTCTGGTTAATTATTGATGTCAAATTTCGTACTCTTTCATGCCATTCAAATTTGAAGTTTTGTGGCATTTAGCTTTAGCAACTACTTGGTCAGTTCTCTATCTACTTTTTGTTCTTCCAGAAGAAATTCTAGCTGCCTTATGATTTATCTTCCACAACAACTGGGTTCGCAGGGAATCTGTCCCATTTACGCCTCGTGATGAAATTAGTTGGAGTAATGTGGTTGCTTTAGTCTCTTTTGTTTTTATCCAAATGCGTTATTACTTCTTTCCTGTACTAGAGAACTTCATGTTATTGTTTGACGATAGAGAACTTTGCCCTGTTGTTTTGATTTCTATGGGACTCAAGAAATCAAGTTCTCACCCAAGACTGTGCACAATAATCTTCAGTTTTCTATTTCCACTGGGTGAACAAATATATATCCTCCCTTCATATTCTATCCTCAGTATTTTTAAATTAGTCAGTTGACACGAAGGAAAAGAAGTTGATAGTCCTACTTCGTTGTCTACCTTTGTCATTGTTCTCTTTTTTCTGAAGATTGATAAAGCTTCATCATCCTTCTCTAAATAATATTTTGGAAAATACCGAGCATTCACATATGGTGCTTCTGCCACTAGCACATGCATAATATCTCCACTGTTTCTATTTGTCATTCACTTTAACTCCTATAAAATCTTTTGGTCGGTCTTTTACTCCAGTAAACTTGTTTTGGCACCAAAGGAAAAATCAGCTCCAAACAGACCATAACAAGGTACTCTATGCCAATTGATGGCTGCTGCTACCATTTTCAACTTCATTTCCTATCTCTCTCGTTGTGCAAGTGGTACCACATTTGCATTTTTTGAGGTGTGTTTGAGAGCTTTCTGTGTCGAGAATCCTATTAGAGCAGCTCATTGCCTGCAGTACTTAACAAAAATATGGTGTGTCTGGTTGAAATGTTAAATCACTAAGGAGATTATTTTAAGCTTGACAGTTGACATGTTAAGGTTTGGTCTGAAAGTTAGAAGAAGATTTTTTTTAGCTTTAGGGGCTGTTTCAAGATCCTGAGGTAGACATGATCTTTTACTGTGCATCCCTCTTTCCATCAGATGCTAAATTTATCTGGAGGTAGGGGTGACAATTTGAGCGCAAACCATTCAGCCCGCCCAACCCGCCCAGAGTATAACGTGTTGGGCAGGTAATAAATTGCTGATGGGTCACTTTGGGCTATGCCCAATTCAACCCCTGCTCAGTGATGCGTCAGTTTGGGCTACTGAAAGAAACCCAAATGTGACCCGTGATACCCAACTCTTTCCTCCCAGAGACATCATTAGTGAACCATTATATACTCTTTTTCATATACCCCATACAGTTTCTAAATTCCTTTCTTTCGTATAGGTTCTAGACTCTTGACCATTAACTGAAAGTAGTACTTTAATAAATATTTCACCAGTTTTTGATCTTTTTTTTTCTTTTGACAATTGGTTAAAATTTCTTTCCACTTCATCATAGATAAACAAGAAGACAATGTATTTTGAAAAAATATTTTTTACACACAACAATGTGGCTTAATGTTACAGTTAAATTAATCAAATTAATTATCTTAAGTAAAAATTTTGATTTTTTATAAATTATCCGATATCAAGAAAGTATTAGCTTTAAATTAAAATGTTGATACCAGTATTAGTTTTATTTCATATTTGGTAATCTTTTGGAAAAACACAAGGAAAACATATGATTCTTTTCCCCTGCAATATTTAGAGTTCCTTCAGTAAATTATGTAGAGGAAAATGGCCAAATGATACAAGCCTACTAACACCTGAGGTTTTTATGTTATATTACTATAAGGAACAGTCCGGTATAAAAAAAGCAAATTTGGGTCAATTTGGGTAGGTTGGGTTATGACCCATTACTTAGCCATCTTGACCCTACCCATTTTGACCTATGTAACCTTTAGGGTGGGTTGGGCTATGACCCAACTGTTAGTTTAACCCATTTTAACCCGCTTAATTTTGATCCAACTTGCTCATTTGTCACCCATAGCTGGAGGTTATCCCAGTTCAAGCTCTTGAATGTTCTATGATTTAGATAATTGAAACAAATATATTAAGAAAAAGCTAAATCTTACAAAATATGAAATCATCCATACTTTTGCGCACTTGAAGTCACCACTTGAGTCGTATGCGGGGAACCCACACATCTGGTTTTTTGTGGGGGAGGGAGGGAGGGGGGAGGAGGGAGCTAGTCGGAGCCATCCCATCCCAATTTGTATATGTGTAAAATCCTATTTTCTTGAAAGACTCGATAAGTGAAAACCATCTGCAATCAACTCTGGTTTGTCTTCTCAAGTCCAAGACATTGGCTTAGGACAGATTGTGAGGAGGAAAATGAAATATTTTATATAGATGGAACATGGAGAGTTTGGATAGGTTTAGATCTTTACATGATATCTCTTGTTGGATTGGGCTTCCTTTAAAATACAAATATCTTGAATGTAAAATGAAATAGAACCCCCATTCTGACAGCTTTAGGAGAAAAAATAATATCAGAACTCAAATTCGTATTTGAAGTGGACCTTATATGTTCTGTTGTATTCTGGATGAAGATGAATCACCATGCTTAGCTTGCATTAGAGGAGAAAGCTTCTTTAACTCATTCAGATGAAATAAAGTCTTCAGTTGGTTTCATCTGCATGTGAAAAATAGAGAATTGTTCGGAATGAGTAGCTCTGGCTTCGCATGAATGAGTTTCAATGGGTTTTTAGACCGCTGGCCTGAAAATCTTGACTGCAGAGTCTTTTTGCTGTAGTTTTGGGAATTCGTGATAAAATATGTAAAGCGTTGCTGGAAAATTAAATGAGATACTTTATAGAGTCAATATCACTATGTTCTGTATTAATCTGTTTCTCCCTACATTTATAATTGTGTTACGTATTGCTATGCAAGCTAATTCAGAGTTCTAACTTCTGGTTTACTTTAAAGCTATGTTGCGCGGACTCTCCAAAATGTAGCCGCACCCATGTCGGATCCTTCAAAAATGCACTACTTTTGGAGGATCCGACACGTATCCGGCCACATTTTCGGAGAGTCCGAGCAACATAGCTTTAAAGCTCGTTCTCTGCACTTGTTTATGTCTTTGTCATTACTAGTCTTGCTTGTATAAGACTATGATTTTTATAGTTTTTTACTTAAACAAGTTATCCATATCTTCATAGTAGTTTCCTTTACTGTATGTCATTTACTTTTTATTCAGCTTTTCACTAAGGAAGTATCTAGGAGCTGGAAACTAGCCGGAACGGATACAAGCAGCCCTCTGAAAATCAAGGAGCCATCTGCAAATATTGTCCTTTTAGATTATATCTCGTCAGGAAAATCGAAGGATATCGTAGACTTCGATGACCACCTGGATGACATTAGCAAGTAAGAACTACATACTGTTATATGCTTGAACTCTGCTAATATCCACATTGATCTCTATAAGTTCCTTATGTCTGCTTCTGCTATTCCATTTTGTTAGGGACTGGCTGAATCCAGAGCTCTTCAAGTGAAGTTTCTGTGAAGCACGGAAACTATCGTGTGGTTACCATGTGATATTCGGTGTTTATCCCTCCAGTGGCTATGCTGAGTTTCTGAAGAAAAGAATCTAATGGCTCTGAATTTGCAGACTGGTGAAGATTACCAATTCCCAAGCGGCTTTGGAATATTGTAGAAGATAGCATCATATCCTCGCAAAATCTTGCATTTCTAATAGGTCAAACATAATTCTTGAGCAAGACAACTTGATTTTGTATTGAATGGAACCCAAAATGTTTTTTTGGAACCTTAAATGTTTAGCTTACCTGTTTCATGGGTGTTTGTTTCTAGTAATTTGATGACATATTCTCTTATTGCATAAAAGACACTCCATCTAAGAGCAATCTGGTGTAGCAAGTGTTGGGAGCCTTCTTGCAAAGCACCTAACCCTCAGTTGTAGCAAGTATTCAAATATTAAATTGTATGACTTGATTTTCTTTTAAAAAGAAAACTATTTTAGTTACAAAAACACATTCATCTATCATCAGCTCACCTCTAATGAAACATGACTGTTGCACTAATACATCAGAATATATATATATATATATATATATATATATATATATATATATATATATATATATATATATATATCCCATATATTCTTCAATGCCCTAAAGTCAACTGTATATGGAATCTTTTCTTTTAAAAATAAAAATTGGACCATTTTTCGATTTGTGCTCCGCAATGGACATGCTAATCTTCTCTGTATTGTTCCATCTTTATTGTCCCCGAAGAGTATCTGTATATGGAATCATCTAAGCATTCCCACACCCCAGTCCTACTTGCATGTCTGGCTCCAATGTTGGTGTCAACACCAGTACTATTACTGTTACTAAACCTTTATGAAGTAGTAAAAGTAGGAGAACAATATTAGAGAGAGGAAATTCTTATTGAATTTTGGAATAATTTATAATGGGGTAGGACCTCTTTATTAATAGTAAAAAAATAACTTAGTCACAAAGTAAAACTCTCTACAAGATAGACATTCACTCCAAATAGAATTTTATTCATAACACTCAATGTCTACTCAATAAGTAATGCGCCTCATTAAAACCTTAACTAAAATAAAACCCAATGAAAAAAAATTATAGAAAAGGAAAAAGAGTACACATATCTAATATGGATAAAGGCCAAAATTATACCCCTACTATCGAAAATTAGTCACGTTAGTACCCCGTTCTACTGTACGGCTAAAATTGTCCCTACCGTTAACAAAGTATGCAAAATTATCCCTACCGTTACTAAAGTAGATAAATTCGTACCTTATTAAGTCGTCCACCCTTATCACCCAAACCCATAATATATCAATTTGTGTTGCGGCGCGCAACCCGATCCCACCGTATAGTTTCAAATCCCAACAATCACAACAACAACCAAGAACACTTCACAAAGATCACAACAAAGACAATAAGCATCTTAAAATTGTTTCATGTTTCTACAATACCTTCCAAGCCACTACCATAACAATGTTACAAGTATTTCCATATCCGACAGTACCAATCCCATTATGTTCAACAGTTCATAAGCAATTCAAGCAGTTTCATTAATTTCCCACAAGAAGTCAAATATGCCATTACTATCATTGTTCCCAATTTAATAATTTATGATTTCCTTTTTATCATTCGTTTCTCAACTCATACCACATAAAACATAATCAATCAATCACACCCAACAACCCAATCACAAAAAACTTCACAATAATTCACATGCCTATCACATACCAAATAAGTTGTACACCAAACAGGGCAATTTCACAAGGATCAAAGTTAGCCATACATACCTGGAGTTGAATTTTCTTTCTTTTCTTTTATCTCCCTACTTTCAATTCACCCAATTTATCTAGTCGCCAATTCCGCTTTTGCAAACCCTTACTTCTATCCAACACATTTTTACTAAATTTCAAGTATAAAGAACATGCATGAGTGTTTAACTTCCATTTTCAAGAGTTAATGTATAATAATCTTTCTTTCCTTTTAAATCTGAGAATCAAGGAAAAATGGTTAGGGTTTTTACCTTTAGAGTTTGGGGAAGAAGACACTTGCTCTAGAATTTTCCGGACCAAGCCATTAGAAGAACAATCTTTGAAGATATGTTTTTCTCTCAAGAATCTCTTCCCCCCCCCCCCCCCCTCTCTCCCTCCCTCCCTCCCTCCCTCTCTCTCTCTCTCTCTCTCTCTCTCTCTCTCTCTCTCTCTCTCTCTCTCTCTCTCTCTCTCTCTCTCTCTTTCTTATTTTGCTCAGAAAATATGTAAAAATAAAGTATTATGGTGTTTAACTAAAGAAGAGATCGGGTTGAAATAACTAGAAAATCTGGGTTGAGTCGAATATGCGGTCGCATCTGGGATCGCAGAATTAACGCGGACCGCAGAATTGCCCCCAAAAACCAAATGTTCTGATACGATCTGCGACAAGAATGCAGTCCGCATTCGTGTTCTGCGATCGCATAATGCGTCGCAGAATTGACCCTAAAAAATCCCCGAGGGATTTATGCGATGGTTTTGCAGTCCGCATTTTCATTATGCGATTGCATTTTGGACCGCATTTTCAACACCAATATTGACAAACCTTCTGATACATTCTGCGGTAGGAATGCGGTCCGCATAGCTGATCTGCGACCGCATTCTTGACCGCAGAAATGATAATTTCTGGAAAATATTATTCTTTTGATTTTTAAAGCTTAGATCACCACCGGGGGTCCATAACACGGCGAGCTGAAGAATTTACACATCCTTAATACAATATTTAGACGTTGACACCATGAGCTATTAGGTTTTAAGTATAAAATTTTTACGGGGCATTACATATGAAGAATAAAATTGCTATTATAAAGAAAATGTAAGTTACGAAGTAGAATTATTCTATAAAAAGGTAGGGTAAATGATAAAATAAATTTATTTAATAATACATAGGGGGAAGATGAGAGAAAAAGATAAATAATGATTCGACCATACCAAACTGGTCGTTCCATAAAGTGACATTTTCCATCGTTACATAGCGACAGATTTAACGATATAATACAATAAAATTGTGTAACAATCAAAACAAAACTTGTATTTAAAGTCACAATACCATACAATACAACATGTAACAACCATCCAAACAAGCTATTAAAGCTACCGAGTTAAACTGAATCCAATATTTTCGATGCAGAGCATAAATTTATGAGTTAAAATCACTAAGATTGCAATAAATAATAGATATGAATTAATAACATTAAAAATATAATAGGTCTGATGTTAAATATCTTGAAAGTTGAACCCATAAAGCTTAAATCTTGGATCCATCTCTAATCGACAGAACATGGAAATCACATGACTTAAACCTCCTAACTTCGCTTTCCTTTCGCTTTATTGACACTAATGGGACTGTAATTATACATAGTCTTCCAATTAAATAAAGGGGTTTTGACACAATTACGCATAAAAACAAAACTATTTACCTTTGTTTATCCATTTATTTTTCTACCCATAAATTAATTGCATTTCTTACCCATAGTATTTTTTGTATGAAATTTTTTCTTTATTCTCCAATTCTTTTTTATTTTTATGCTCTTTTATTCTTCTGTTTTGTTACATTCTATATTTTCGCCTTTTCTTTTTTCTCGTTTTCTTCTTTTTTTCCTTTTCTAATTTCATTTAACTTCTTTTTTAATATTTTTTTCTCTTCATAATCTAATTTTATCTACCGGTTTTACTATTTTTTATTATTCGTTTTTTATACAATAAGAAAAATAATTGATATAGTAAATATTTGTTCACCTTTTTTAATATAACCAATAAAATAAACATTTAATTTTATTTTTCTTTATTTTTTTTAAATTCAATTATTAAACTGAAATAATATCAGTTGTCACTTGATCTATTATATTGAATATCGCATTGACTGCTATTGAGCACCATAAATTACATAATCATATTCTAAGAATCAACACGTGATTGTTATGCAAACATTGATCTCCTTCCATATAAATATCAATACACACTCTACCATTACATATAATACAACCAGTTATAGAGCAAGAAAACATAATTTATGGCAACCAAATCTCCATATATACTAGTTAGAATAAAATAATACTACAATATTAAAAAATAGAACAAAAGTATAAGTAGCGAAAAAGACTTCTAGTAACATTTGATACCAATATGGCATATATGTATTATATTGTTACAACTATCTGCGACTATACTACTCTACCAAAACATTAAAAGACGCAATAAAAGTGTGAGAAAATTACATGCTCGTATTGCAAGCTAAATATTCACAAAAACACTTGTTCATTTCGTATATTAAGAGGGTAGTTAGTTGTATGGGGTCGTTCCAACAATTGCCTATAACTATAAAAACTATTAATACGCATAATCTATGTCTATCGACACACAAAAATTCCAGCATTATTGCAACTCATGTTGATATAGATAATTTCATAATAGAATTCACTTAAAATGCAACTAAAACAACCAAAAAAATATTCAAACTACCATATGATACCAATATGGCATATAACTATACCAACATGGTATACAATTTTACTAGTTAATTTCCGGCAACTATATGACTATACTACTATTACATAACACACATGCATAAAGAGAAAAAAAAATAGTGTACCACATATTAATATAATAAGGTATTTCAATATATTGTACTATATTACTATTATTTTTAACAAAAAGTAAATAGTGTACCAATTAAATGCAACTAATACAACTAGAAAATGACTCAACTATTATATGATACCATATAGTATATGATATTACTAATAGGGTATATAATTATACAGGGTCGTTCCAACAACTGCATATAACTATAAAAACTATTACATAATACACAAAATCTATGTCCATAGGTACAAGAAAATCCAACATAGCAAAATATGATCATATAAATCAGTTCAGAATAGAATTCACTTACAAATGCAGCTAAAACAACCAAAAAATATCACAATTATCATATGATACCAATATGACATATAATTATACCAATAGGGTTTACAGTTCTACTAATTAATTCCATGAAACTATATATGGATATACTACTATTACATAATACACATGCATAAAGAGAAAAATAAAAAAAATAGTGTACTACATATTAATAAAAGAATATATTTCAAGATATTATATTATAATACTATTATATAAAACAAACACATAAAGAAATATCAAATGATTACATAATACACATGTATAAAAGAAATTAAAAAAATTTAATATATTGTACTATTCTACTATTACTAAAGAAAAATCAAATAGTGCAATAATTAAATATGGCTAATACAACGAAAAAATATTCCAACTAACATATGATACCAATATAGTATATAGTTATACCAACAAGGCATGCAATTGTACGTAAAAAGTTTAATTTTTTGTTTTAAATTCAATTATTAAATTATAATAATATTAGTTGTCACAAAATCTACCTAACTCAATGAGAGCTTATGCAATAAATAATACCTCCATGGAATTCTATTAGTGTTAATAAATATTATTAATGTTACTAAATATGTTCATGGAATTCCATTAGTGTTAATAAATATTATTAATGTTAATAAATATTATTATTTATTTATTGAAATTGTGTACAAAAAGTCAGAACAATCCTTTTGAAATTGGGGTATGCACGACAACCGAGAGTTTATCCGATCAACTTATTCCCCTTGTCCATTTTTCTCACGGTGAATATCCTATTTTATTTTTATTTTTTAAATAATTATTAATATATATTTTTACAGTCAAGGTACATATCATGGACAAAGAGATAGTCAAAATTAGTAACGTGATTCAAGTCATATAATAAAATAAAAAGGGAAATAGATTTGCATTTTCCACAGCCCCTCACGTGGGTAAAGCAAATTAAAGGGGAAATATGAAATTGAGTTGTCCGATAATAAGTTTGTATTGTATAGGTAGGAATTGTAATTAATTTTAAAGTGGACAACACCGGGTAATTACTTAGGCCTTGATAGGTACTATGTGTTATTTCCTCTTAAATAAATTGCCTTCTATTAACCAAGAAAAGGCTGGCCTCTGACCCGTTAGAACACAGGGTCAAGTTAAGTCCTTACCCCCCTAGATAAGAATTTATATCTTCTTCATCTGATCGAAAAGGGAAGGGAACTTGACTATACCTCTTCTATTACATTTACATTAATTAAGTAATAATGACCCTTGAAAAGTTTCTTCTGTCTCAACAGGTAGGATTATGATGAGAAATGGATCACTACAACCAATACTTTATTTACAAGTGGGCCAAATATTATCCCTTTGACTCTACACTTGGTCCAAATTTGGACCATATACGGAGCTTCTATTATTTGTGCAATACAAGAGGCATGGGCATATTTCCACTTTCGGCAAAAGTCATGTTTATTTTGGGACATATACGAATATATGCTGTCTCATCCCTTCATTCTACTTCTCCTATAAATATTCACACAATCTTGCCCATTGAGACATTCCAAGGGCTACATATGCATGAAACCAGTGATCATAAGCCATAAAATTTCTCTTGTTCTACTTGTGGAGATTTGCTCATAATTTGTCTAGAGAGTCCTTGCATGAAGAGGTAGGGAGTAGATTGCAGCCAAGGATGACTTGCCGAGATGTTGTAGCTAATGCAACGACTTATCGGCAGGTCGTCTTTGGCTACATTTTACTCTCTTCTGCTCATGTAAGGCTCTGTAAGACATATATAATTCGAGGTGAAGCCAATAATTGTGCTTCAAATCACATCCAGTTGAATTGCTCATAGAGAGTCTTCGCATGAAGAGGTAGGGAGTGGATTGCAGCCAAGGATGACTTGCCGAGATGTTGTAGGCAATGAAAAGATTTATCGGCAGGTCGTCCTTGGCAACATTTTACTCTCTTCTGCTCATGTAAGACTTTGTAAGACATATATATAATTTGAAGTGAAGTCAATAATTGTGTTTCACAAAGCACAAAGTGAACACGAGCCAAGAAAATGAGACATATGCATCACAAAATATGCTATCCAAATAATTAAGGCATTATAAGCAATTTTAGCTTATAGGGAAGATATTACAAATGCCAAATCCTAAATATGTTACTATCAAACAAGTCAAGGGCGCCTACGAATCTCATCTTTCTTCCTCCATTTATTTCCTAACATCTAATCTACTCTAAAAATAATAAAAAAATAAAGAAAAAATTACTACAGGTTCAAACTACTTCCCATGGAAAAGAACCGAAGCATAAAGAAAAACCACGGAGAATATTACTACCTACCTACAAAGAAAATCTTTTTGTCTTTTTTTTTTCTTTAGAATTAATCCCTCAAGAAAATTGTCTAAGATATCCATCGTCGGGAAAAGTTCAATTTTTTTTCTAAAAAATTTAAAAATTATTCAATTAAACTAATACAATTGAAATAGCATAGAAAGTCACCCAGACAATCTCCTCACCCCGCACATAAAATTATGCATTGTCCATAATGAACACCATATTAATAAGTGGGTAAATGAAACTCCCTGGTAGACCAAAGGCCGAAGTTCTAGCAGCTCATGGGGCACGGTACTCAGACTTCTCCCATGCTTGGTCATTCGTGCGGATACCTCACACTTAGTTCCAACCATCTAGTTTGCTGTTGCATCCCTCCAATATCTTTTCTTTCCGTGCTCCTAAAAAATAAAAAATCGACACTACAAAAATAATATAGTTAAAATAAAAATAATAAAATAAAATAACACAGTAAAGCTGGGTTACCTCCCAATAAGTGTTTGATTTAGCGTCGCGGCACAACGCCAATCACTTTCTGGCTGCACTTTGAACTTATGAACTAGACCACAAGTTTTGATTCTGCTCTATGATCATGCTCTTGGGGTGGTGGAACAAATCTAACTGGCCCAATAAAAAATGTAGTATTCTACACTTTTTGGCCTTTAAATGAGATGTGTATCCCTCACTTTCTAGCAAGAAAAATTCCAGAATGTAGTCATCTTGTTCCTAATTCCTTGACTTCTCAAATGACTCGGATGACTCTATTTTCATATCATCATCCAAACACAATATGGAAAAATACTTGGAGTGTTGACCAATGCGCTCAACTACATAAATGTTGGGATTTGTCAACATCCTCAATACCAATGACACTACAGTCAACTAAATATGTATCCTCGATATCCTTGGTTGACTCTAGTATCTCTTCTACAACATCGGCATCCTCAAATTCTAGTTGATTGGTTTGGTAATATTCTACTCTCAACTCCTCTATTATAATGGCAATTTCTGCAGCTTATTCATGCTCATCTTGGCTACTATCCACAATATAAATTTGTTGCGCGTTACAAGGTTCAATTAATTTATTCGCTTGAGCCTCCAAGTTGTGAATAGTTGCCTCTTGAATTTGTATCCGCAGTGGTAATTTCTTATCATATAGTTCTATGGAACACTTTAACATATCCTTAATCGGCTTTAACATATCTTTGATCTCCTTCAGGTTAGCTTCCCTCGGTTCTTTGTTCATATTAATTTCACCAGAAAAAGTAAAACCATCATAGTAAGGGGCTGTGGTACAATAAAAATACAAGCACAACCATGAAAGTGACCATCTTGACCACCACACCTATCATAATATTTCACAAATAAGATTGAGTTGGTGCACATAATTCGCTCTAAAAAATATTTCGATAATTTTGCCATGAGTGGTTTTCTTCACAATATGCATAAGGAGGATTAAAAATAGAATTACAAATATCAATACTCACATAATTCCTAATACCATATTTTTTTTTAAAAATTATCAGGTAACACAAAAATAAGAAAATAAAATACCAAAAGAAAATAAAAATAAAAATTCAAACTTGAAACCTAGTAATATGTACACCTACAACTACACTGTTAGTTCCCCGGTAGCGCCGTTAAAATTTGATCATCCCAACTATGCCTTATAAAAAGGACTAAGCGGTCGTTTCAAATATAATCTGGTTTACAAGTCCGGAGTCGAATCCCGCAGAGAACTAAGGCTTAGCTGTAACAGTTCACTATTACCAAGAAGAAAAGTTTGAATAATTCCTAACTTATATATACTAAGATTGTTGTATTTAACTAAATAACTAATATATTAAAATAGTAAATTAACAACTAAAGATACTAAGGTTAGAGACAAGATTAAGGAGGTCTAGAGTTATGATTTCCCCAATTGTCGGAATCCTTTCCGCTATATGTTTTATAAATTTTCCCAAGTCTTCATTATCGATCATGAGCGCTCTGAGTGTTGTAATTCTCTCCCGAGTAACTACAATAATTTACTAGATGTATTCTCCCAAAATACGCTAGCTGGCATTAAGTACGACTCACTCGGATCACACCAAGGTTTCGTTATCCCTAATCCCACCTTTAAACCCTCCATATTGATCCCTCATATACGTTAGGAGTGATGTTGTTCAAAAACTACCTAAACATGCTCTCTCCCCCGAGTAATACACACTAAATAGGCACAGTCGATGGAGAGCTCTTAAATCAACTACAATATAAACGTAGTTGAACAAATAGAGAAAAAGCTATAACAAATCTATATTAACGTAACAGAAATCATTCTCCAACATGTTCCATCAAAACCTTAGATAACAAATTAGCTATTCGTAATAGTATGCATAACTACAATACTAGAATTCATAATCAATAATGAAAATAAGAAGAAGAAAGTGAAAAATTCGTTGAAGAATTCTCCGTCTTGCTCCTATTGTGTTCTTGCCTCCTTAGGTCGAATCCTCTCAAATTTGTGCACTCTCGGTCTCTCTGCCGTCGAAGTGACACTTTAGGTCTATTTATATGTATAGAAAAAAACCTAAATGTGTAGGTCAAGTCCTAGTCAAACCAAGAGATGAGATAACTCTTCAAAACTCGGAATGGATCTCGCCCCAGGCCTGGCGTTGCCAGGCATAACGCCTGGTGGAGCTGGCTTTTGCGTGGCCTCCCCAGGTCTAACGCCTGGTTAAGCTGGTATTTTCCTGGCCTCGCCAGGCTAACGCCTGGTTAAGCTGGCCTTCGCCTGGCCTCGCCGGTATAGATGCGTCGCTAGCTTTTTCCATTTCACTGTTTTGGAGCACGCTTTCAATATTTAAGTATCCCTTTTGCTCTATTTTCATCTTCAATTCACCTACACATAAAATAGACTCCATTACGTACAAATAAAGTATAATTTATCGTTAAAGCATATAAAACACAATAATGTACTAACCTATGGCATTATGGCCACAAATCAACTGTAATCTTTCAATTTCATTGTGCGCACATAACGTTTTTTTAGTACATCCCAAAAAGAAGGGTAGCCTTTTTGATTGGGAAATAATTCAATGTAAGCTTCAAATTTTTCTTTAAATGAGAAACTTTTAATCATAGCTGCACAAATGATATTACAGGTTTAAAATCACAAGTTTCAAATTTTTCTTTTGTTTTTCTATTAACTTTTGTGCCAACTATGCCACATAAACTGAAACAAAGCTGAGTATCATTTGGGATTATCATTGCGAGGACAGGGAAGTCCGTTTCAACAAGTTGACAGATAAACATTGGTAGCATTTCTATATTTAGGTTTCAAGCCTGTCATCATACCAACTTCACCAGAAGTTCAGTCAATGATTGATAATGAACCAGATCATATAGTTGGGTTGTTACAATATTGATTTATTTTTCTACCTGTCATGGACTACGTGGATGATAAACGCGAATTCTAATTCAGAGCGAAGATTAAAGTCTCTCACATCGGATACGATTAAGGTATTCATTAAGTACACAAGATAATAAGGGGAACTTAACACAGGCTATGCCGCCCTAATTTTAACTTAATAAATGCGACAATTGCTTGGTAATTTTGAAATGCAACTAACAGTTGGGTAATGATAACTTTGACAGAGGAAAACTAATACTCATTCTTTCATTTTATATATGTTATAAAACTTTCCTTTTTAATTTGTTGACACTTGACACCTTTCTTTTTTCTGGAAACTAGTT